>JAWNMF010000611.1:0-231593 GCA_035044305.1 Drosophila nigritarsus
ATGTACATGTACTCGTCAGTTACGTATTGCTCACTTTGTATTGTTCGGTAGGAGCTTTGCATTTAGTACTAAGCCAATTTTTCGGGTAATGTTAGTCTTCATTTTTATTTTGTAGACCAGACAAAAAAGTTCTATTTTATTGATTTCAGTTTGGTATTAATCTTAACAAAATTTTTTATAATAGGACAAATTTTGGCCTGTTAAATAAAGCGATGCAAAAATTATAAAATTTATTGTGTGGAAAGTTCGGAAAAGACAATAATTTTTTACGGATTTTTTGACGTTTGCCAATAAAATTATAAAATTTTAAAATCGAATGATGGCCACATTCGTTGGCCCAAACTTTTTTACGCATAATTTGGTACATAATCAAGACTTGAACCTTTTTATATATCGTAATTCATCTCATAGAGGCTCTTCGTCTATTGAAAGCTCCTAGCAGACGCCCATCCCATTTTTGAATGATTGAAAATTTCTAAGTGCTTACATTGCAGTTGAGGTTTTAGTCAGTCTTTTTGCAATTATATAATCTAATTTAATTAAACATTAATCGTAAATTAATTGAGAATTTAATATACTGTAGGAAAAAATATTTTAAAATTTGATAAATAATGGCATTGAACAAAATGAAGCCATTCTCTTTTTTTTTAATAAAAACCCAGTATTTTGGGATGATTTAAAAATGAAAACCGCAAAGCTTGCAGTCGTGGAAATACGATAAACATACTTTTAAGACGTTGAATTTCAGGTTTTCTTTTTTGGGCCGAACGGCGAACGATTGGGAAAACATCGCAAACTGATGCCCACCGCATTAGAGCGCGTCGTCTGGGGTTTTGGCGACGGTTCCACAATCCCCGTCATTGACACTGTTGTTGGGAAGATTGGCGCCGTAATTTGCTGGGAGAACTATATGCCATTATTACGGACGACAATGTACAAAAAAGGTAATATTTTCATTCTGCCCTGGCAAAAAAAAATCATTCAATTTTAGGAATTCAAATCTATTTGGCGCCAACGGTCGATGATCGCGAGACGTGGCTGTCCACAATGCGGACGGTGGCTTTGGAAGGGCGTTGTTTTGTTATTTCTGTATGCCAATATCTAACTTCATCTGCTTACCCAACCGATCATCTACTACACCAAACAGATGGACAGCCAAAAGTGTTGATTCGCGGCGGGTCTTGTATTATCGATCCATTCGGAAAAGTTTTATTGGAGCCAAGTTTTGAAGGAGAACACGTGACCGTGATCGACTGTGAGCTGAGTGAAATCCCACGCGCCAAATTTGATTTCGACGTTATTGGGCATTATGCGCGACCGGACATTTTTCAGCTTCACGTCAACGAGACACCACAAGAGGCGGTACAATTTACAAATGCCACTCACAAATGATCTCTTTTCCTCTTGCTATTTTGTAATATAGTTCAGTGCTTAAACATAAAAAATACGGCTTTAAAAGTTTGAGTCCACTCAATTAATAAAACTTTGAAAAAATTTTATTTATAATTTTTTGAAGACTGAAGGTTTGAATTTGAACTTTTTTTGAACATTCTTTTTCTCAGTTGCAGAAATGGCTTTACATATTTTTTTAAGATGTTTTCCCCTATCACAAAACGGTATTTCTACTTTTAGGCGTATGACTTCTTTCTTCTTCGCCAGGGAAAAAAAACGTAAAAGGGCCAAACTTACATATCCATTTGTAAAAAAAATTGGAACAAAGGCAAGATTTTTACAAGGCAAGAAATTTTTTTCAAGTTTTGAAAAGACAAAAACAGTAAAAGCAAAATCCGTTCAAAACCCCGGCATACATTTTTGTATTTCTTTACTTATTTTCAAATTCTATTTTTAGCATTCAAAATACTTTTTGAAACAAAAACTGGATTTCTGACCAATTGGTTACGTTATCTGTTTTATACTTTGTGATCGTCGTTGAACATTTTCTTTTGCATTTTTTTCAAAAATTGTATTTAACAACTACCACATTTTACACATTGAGAATTTGTTCCCAAAGATGTGATGTAAATTTCATAAAAATGTAGGTGTTAGAAAACTTGGCGATTTTTTACCTTTTAGATTCGTTATTGTAGCGTTAAAATTGTAAATTATTAAAATGAATCTGTTTAGTGAATCAAACCAGTTTTACAAGTTACGGGCGTAATAAATTTATGAGATGATTGCTGAAAAATAAATAAAATAACAAAAACCAGTCCGGAGAAATATTAAGTAAACAAATTTAAATAATGTAAAAAGCAATCCTCAAGCGCAACAACGACGAAGAAAAACTGAACTGATCCAAAAAAATTCTACGCGGAGAAGTTTTTTTTCCTATATTTTGCGCATACTGAAGCACTTTTAAAAAAAACCATTCTTCAGAATGATCGCGTCAGGACACTATTGCATGAGAAAATACAGTGCACCACTCTGCGCACCAGCTATCGGCTGTAAAAATAATAAAAATTTCCTTACATTAAGATGATCCAGCAAGGCTAACATTAATTGAAACCGTAAATGTTGGTCAAGTGCCGGAAAAACTGCCCCCGAAATTTGCAAAAAGGTTATTGCAATTCCGATGGTTGAAAAAAAAGAAAGAAATCTCCTGAATTTTTTGCAGGAAATCTTTCTATCGCTGTCGCGAATGCAATTTAATAAAATTCAAAATTATTCCAATTATCATCATTTTCTACACATACTGTATTCCTTTTTTGTCATCAATTAAAATTCTTTTCTTTTTCACTATTTTCGTATCTCCTTTTTTGCTACTGTGGTTTCCCGAGTTTGTCACAACCTTTTTCATCCTCTTTTACTTAGTTGTCGGTTCTTAACCGGCGTTTCGTCTGTGGCTTTTACGCCAAGTCTGCTTCCGGTTCTTACGCCAATCTTCCTTGGGACCATTATTTTACAGGATATCGACAACTGGTCATCGTTTCGTCTTTTTATTTTTGTTCGCTACAATTGTCTAGGACTTAGGACAATTTTAAAAGCTCTTGACTTTTGTTATTTCAAATTACTAAAGCCTTAATAAATTTTAAAATCTGTTATATTTTATTTATTTTAATTCAAATATCTATAACGTTTATTAAATTATTTCAGCTTTAAGTAATTTAATTTGGTCTCTCACGACCCAACAAATAAAATCCTCATTCCTGATTTAGTTTTTTACAATCGCCTTATGGTGCATAATTTATATCTTTTTACCACAAAAAAGGATTTAATTACCCAAATTGGATAATTTTCACAAAAATTATTTATGATACTTTTTTGACAATTTTTCTCAACTCGCCATTTTCGTATTTATAAGATTTGAGAGATTTACAATTTTAACCTATAGTGAGGCTGTGCTAAAGACTGAGCTTAAAAATAACCTCATCCACTAGACCACCTTTTTCTTCTGAACACCTTATTTTTGACAAACAAAATTCTTATTTCACAAAACGTTTAATATTTTGCATTGTTTGTCATTTGTTTAGTTAAGTAAAATCTTTCAATTTTAACACAATTATAATTTTAAAAAACAAAAATTTTTATAATCAAAAATATAAATTTTTTGCAAAGAAAATGTCAATTACTGTAATAAACAATTTATGATTAATAAACAGATAGAAACATGCTTTCCGTCTAATTATTGTTGTCGATCGTTATTACGGTTGTTGAATGGTTCTTGTGGATCGGCATCACGGGGGCATCACACATCACACTTATTAATTAGACTGAAGTTTTTGAATACAATCTATTTTATCGTTGAAACGTTTGTTATTTGCAATGGTAAGATCATTGTTCTTTGTCCAATTTTGTTTTTGAAATTAAGTGGATGACTTATTTAAGTTGACTTGAGTCCAAATTTTTTATACAAAATTTTGACATTTAATAGACCAAAGCTTTAAAAAAAAAGTCGGAGTTTGAGTAGAATTTCCTATTAGGTTTCATTAGACTCCAAAAAGAAAAAGCTTTAACGATAGAGATCCAACACCAAAAACACCACTTAATTCAGTTAACAGCAAAATTTTTATTAATTTTATTAAACTTCTTTAAGAAAACAACAACAACAAAGAAACAACAAAATCAACAAAACACCGCAAAGTTCTCTTTTTGCAAAGACAACTTCAACGCTTCTGGAAATTCTTAACGCAACTTTGCCACAATACAGATTTCAAAATGCTCACTTCAATGCTATTATATTCGATTTTCGCTGTACAGCTTGTAAAATCTGTAGCCGTGAAGTCTTGTCTATAAGTCGCTCAATAAACCTAAAACACATAACCCCATACGAACAGTACCACAACTTGTTTTGTTCGGGTAAAGGTTTTTTAACTTTTTATCATTGAGAAAAGACCAGCCTAAACCCATCCCGGCTGTTTTCAATTTCTTTTAGGCTTTAGCGACTAAGGGGCACAAATAAGCCATGAGTGTCTTTAATTCTGTATCATGGTCTTGTTTTCTGTCCCAGAGCTTTCTCTTTGAATGTACAATTAATAAAATTCTTATTGAGTCTTGAACACAATAAAAAGACATTTTTATATAACTCGAGAACCCTTTTTGATATTTCTGACATTGCGCTTTTCGACAACCTTCACGTGCAGAGACGTCTTCTTTGTTGATTTCCTGGAGTCGCCCGGCGTAGGTATAATGTTGCGCTTTTGTAGACTTGACAAACGTTCTAAAAATCAGTTTTACATTTAAACCATTTCATAACCAAAATTTGTTACCAACAAAACAAGTAAAAAGGATGCTGTATCTCATACTCAAAATTGAAAAAATAAAAAACATTTTGGAAAGAACGGCTTGAACAAAAATATCCTTAAAAAAAGTTTAGCGATGAAAGGAAAATATGCATAAGCAAAATATTTATCAGTAACTCAAATATCAAAAGTTATTTCAAGCCCAAGCTTAAGAATGATTAGAGGCATATTACACTTAAATATGAAGTATCGGAGATTTTGTATTTTCTTCAAATACTCAATTTACTATAAACATAACGGAATGCAAAACAGGTTTCACCTTGAATTGTTCTATTCAAAAGGACTATGATTTGTGTTGAAATAGCAGAATAATTTTTAGAATGATCTTCGTGGTTTTATAATCGAGTCATAAATGGAGAAGATAAAAGCATCAGCCTAAGTGTTAAAATACGGAACATTATACTTCCTCAAAATTTAAAAAGAGAAAAAAGTAGAACACAACTACGTTTTGACTACACCAACCATTGAGCTAGACAAAATCTAAACTTTGTCGATGCATTACCCCAAAATCTCCCTTAAATGTCTTCAAAAATAAAACCTTTCAAAATGTCTGAATGTTGGCACGCTGTACGCAAATTGCCGGTCAGCTCTGTGGAAAGCAACACCGGCTCGACAAAGTCTTCAAACACTCCGCGTCCCAAACGCTTCTTGCTGGTCAATCGCGTCACAACGCGCTTCTTGCGCCGCTTTTCCATAATTTTGTCGTGCTCCGTCTCCTCCTTGCGAATCGCTTTTTTCAGGGATTTTAAGCTAAAAAATTAATTAAATTTTTAAACAATAAAATTTGAACGTTTTATTACAGTATGCTCCCTAAAATTGTTAAGACCGAACGTGGTTTAGGGAGACCGAAAGCTAAGTTTAGGCGCAAATTGGTCTTCTACTGTTAAGACTATCACACATTCAGAAAATAGTTGGGTTGAGAAAACCCGAGTTTTAGCCGAAACCTTATTATAAATATAAATAACATTTTGTTTGTTAACTTGGTATCAACTGAAGAATAAACACAAAACTCTTATAATGTTATAAAGTGCAAGTTGAGTTAGGGCGCGCGTCGGTTTTTTTACTAAAAAATAAATAAAATTAAAAAAACCAAAAATTTACTTACCTGGTAAGCTGCTGGGAGATCAGTTTGCCTGCATTTTTTGCCAAACGCTTTTCCGCCGCTAATCTTCTCGCCTCGGCGTCGCGCCTTTGCTTCAACGTTTTCGTCTTGGTTTTGGGTTTTTTGACATTTTCTAAAACAAAAGCATTACCTTAAAATTATCCAAACGCGTAATACCAGCAACTTTGCCGTCCTCATCGCTCTTTACTTCGGCGACGTCGAAAAATTCGTCGGCGGGCAAATCGCGCTTTGCCTCATCAATCGCTTCTCCAAAAATTTGACACTCCTCACGAAAACCTTCAGTCGCAAGCTTTTCACTCGTCGCCAGCTTCATGGCGTAGTCAATGCGTTTCTCTGTCGCCACAACCTTAGCCTCTTGCTTTGCCACCAGATTGACGTACTTCTAAGATGTTTTACAAATATATGGTAATTCGACATAAAAAAACAGATGTAAAACAGCAATAGAATTAGAGAGCAGAGTTGCATTCCGTTTCAGTTTTTAACAAGTTCGGGAAATGAAGCCGCTGTAGAGAAAAATGCAGAGAGAATAGCGCAGATTCTTCTCAAAAATAACTAGAATTAGCCAACACGCTAATTACCTAACCTAGTTGGGTGGCACAAAAATGGTAATTTAAACGGCATTTGAACAAAAAAAAAACCCAAAAAAGACTACAAATAATTAGTCAAAAATTAAAGAAGCAATGCTTGCCGATAATTGTATTTAAGAACAAGGACTTTCATCCATTGCTGTAATTTGACTCCGACTCCAATTTTATTCCGGATTGAAATGCCTCATTTAAATCCGTTACTCCAGTTTTAAATTTACCTGGCTTTGAATCTGCATTTGAATCCAGAGTTATTTTTCGTTCTTGTTAAAATTAATCATAATTGGGAGTTAAATACGAAATGGATTCAAATTACAGCACCTCATTTTCAACGATTCAGATAAGAGAGTTAAAACGGATATCAATAGCAGTAGCTTTTATACGTAAGCGATAAATTATGCAAAAAGTAAAAACAAAAATAAGCAAAAATAACTGTAAATCGCCAAGCAATCAACTACCGTAAGTGTATAACTACAAATTTAATATAGAAATAAGATGATTAACTATAAAAAATTAATTCCTGCAAGCACTAGTACAATAAGTGTACAACCACTGTAGCTAAAAAAAGTGTACAAAAGTGAATTCGAAAGAAAAACAAACATTATAGCTGGCGGACGATGGATTATAGGAGGCGCCTTCTAAAGGCAAATCAACCGCCTTTAACGCACTCGGCAAATAAACTCCACGCTTCTCCTCCTTCTTGTTCTTCTTCGCGCTGTAATTTAATGCGTCTAAAACCGAAAAAGTAAATTAACACAACATTTGCAATTTAAATATTTACCCGTCTCATCCCACAAATCATAGTGTAAATCAATTACCCGGCGTCGAACCATATTCTGAAAAAATTGTTTTTATTATTACAGCGGGGTTTTGCGTTGTAAACGTCTCGAGAATTATTCGACGGCGACAAGACGTATGTAACTGTTGTCGCAAATGGTATCAAATAATAAGCAGTTAATGCAACAGTAATTTGTTGTTACACAGTTATACGATCAAACATTATATTAATATTAAACCTAACTAGACACGAACAATTTTTTGTACAAGCTTGCAATTTTCAAACTGACACAAATAATTTCGACTAAATTGAAGAATATGAAAACAGCTCATTCAGCGTCAAAATAAGAGGCTTTATTAATAGTGTGAGCAAGATATTTGACCTTTACCAAAACTCATAAACTTGGTTAAGTCGCTTTGTGGTTGGTTTTTTTTCCATTTACGACGCAAAAAAACAGGCGCAAGCTTGGCGAAAAGAAGATGGTCCCATAATCATTAGTTACTCCGCTTTTTAGTTGCAGAAAAAATGACAGAATATGCAAGCTACAGTACGAAACATATGGTACATATATATACTACAATTACACAACAAAAATTGCAAAAATTGTGAACATATTTAAAAAAAAAAGGTTTTTTGTATTGCAATTTCAGGTTTTTCGTGTTGGGACCCAATGGGTTTGTGAAATAATTCAGTCTTTTTCATTAAACTTTGGGCAGATTTTGCTTTTTCTTTAAATTGACTCGTTATCTATTTTGCCAAATTCGTCCGTATTTTTTTGCCACGGATTCCATTCCTCAAAATTGTTATAATTGCATACTTTAAGTATTTGTTAGCAAAAAATTTGGTTTTGTTAAAAGGAAATTTATTGCAATTTAATTAAATAATTTTTTTATTATCCTTATAAGGAGCTAAATGTCTCCCTCAATACATACTGGAAATTTGTATACTGAAAATTATTCCAGGTATTTGTATTACTTTGGCCTATTTAAAAATTAAATTTTGTGACAAATGATTAGTTATGTCGTATTTTATTGCTCCAGCTGTTAATATAAAAATTCAACTTAACATCTTCCCCGTACAATACCGTTTGATCATTTTAATTTTTAGCAAATTGTTCACGTTTATTTCTACGGCGCCGTTCGTTTTGGTTTTATGATCAGTGTTCGTTTTCAACGCTGATTAAGTTAGTTTAACCTTTAAAGCTTTTCTTGGGCGCAACCGGCGCCAAAACGCCGTTGCGCCGGTTAGTCTTTTAAGTATTTGAACATTTTTTTTCTGCCTGCTCTATTTTTAAACTCTTTATGAGGGATGTTTTAATTAGAATATACGGAACTGTGTTTGTTATACCGGTATAAGACGATATAATTTACGATCTTAACCGCTTTTGCATAAAACTCTTTCAAATGTGTTAAAAACTATTAAAATTTCAAAGAAATTAGAGGGCTAACCATACATTTTTTTTGGAAAATAAAATTCAATAAGTCCTCAATAAGTCCTCGTGTTATAAAATTATTTCTTGTTCCTGTCGCACCCAAAATTCCTTCCATGAGATACCGTACATCGTACATCCTTTAATAAAAACCCCCTTTTCCATCTAATTAAGAATTTCTGATTTTTTACGTTGATGTTAAGGTTCTAGTTACTTTTTTTTGTGACCATAAAATCCAATTGATAAAAATTAATTGAAATTTCAATAACCTGTGTACACTAATTTTATAGTAAAAACCTCTCATTAGGAATGATTGGAGAGTCGAAGCCCTGAAGCTTTAAATAGTGGAAATACATAATAATTAAATTGGGACTACGGCAGTTTCATTTTTCAGACCCCTCATTGAGTAGATACCTCAATTAGCGAGAATACAATAAGTAGTTTTATTGCCCCAATACAAGGTGCACCAGAACAGCAGAGCGACGTCGTGAAGTGAAGTCAAAGAAAGGAAGCGGACGATATTTTAATTAGCAGTAGAATTTTTATCTGCGGATTGTCTTCGGCTGGGATCGTAACTGGTACAACAGTTAGTTTTAAATCCTTTTTAATACAAAGACTGAACAAGATTAAGATTTAAGGAGTATGAATAGAAATGAAAAAATCCTACTCATCCGGAAACCACCGGCAATAGAAACTCGGGTAAGACATTCACTACAAAGTGACTAAACTGACTGGTATACAATTTTAATTTTTTACTTAAAAAATTTATTAATTAATAATTTATGCCCAAAAAAAGCGGTATTAACAAAATGTTTAAAATTGTACTTCAATAATCTGTGCCAGTGGAAGATTTTCATTTTTTTCCATTGTTGTGAAATAATGTTTTGCTTTAGGAAAGTTGAAACGAAAAGCACTGGCGCGGCCATTCTCTCCTTCCGTTCAATTCTTCTTTCTTTTCTCTTACCCTTCCCCCCCCCCCCCCCGTATTTGCGTTTAATAAAATACCAAACAACACAAAATATGTTAGCAGTTTGTGAAGGAACAAAAAAATAAAATAAAGAAGTCATTAAACGTCGTCACACACGCGCAATTTTTACCTTTGTTAAATTGGTTAGGTGTTTGTTTGTTTGTTTGTTTGTTTGTTTGTTTGTTAGTTTGTTTGTTTGTTTGTTTGTTTGTGTATCGGTGTGTACGTGCGTTTGGTTGTAATTGTGTAAGTAATTAACCTCATTGCAAAAAAAACTTTAGTTATGCTATCTCTCTCTCTCCCTCATTGCCGCGTCAACTTTTTTTTTATTTGTAAAAAAAACGATTTTTTTTCACTCACTTTTTTGCACTATTTACAACTTTTTTTTATAGTACAAATTGTTTTTCTTTTACGTACAATTTTTCAATTTAATCGACAATTTATTGAACATTTTCGTCTTTTTTTAATTTTTTTTGCAGCGCAGTATCCCCCCCCCCCCCTCCCTCCATTTTAGCTTAAGATGTGGTGCACGCTGTGAGGCATGCGCGCATACTGTGCTGATTGTTTGTCGGGTTTCTGCGCAACGTTTGGGTAGCAGGTGAGAGCCGGCGCAAAGAGGGGCAAAGTGATTTTGAAATTTTTTTATTGCGAGTAAATTTTGTTGTTGGTGTTGTGAACCTCGGAGTACAGAGAAAAGACGGCGCAACAATAATTCATAAGTTTATAGAGTTATAAATTGTCGTTCTCTCTCTTTTTGATCTTTAACAAGTGGAGCGCCAATCGACTACATTTCTCTCCTTTCCTTCTTTTATTTTCTGCGTTAGATTTTCAAAAAACATATATGATATGTATATTCTTTATTGATATTGTTTGTTGATCGGTTATTTTTGTGGTGGATTGGAATGGTACATGGCTTTGTACACATTTTCTCAATCCATAAATATTTTATGTCGTGTGTGCCTTGTGTGCACCTTCCCCCTCCCCCCCCCCTCCCTTTTACATTCCAACAAAGGAAAAATAGGGAGGAAAAGGAGGAGAAAAAAAAAGTTTTGCAGAAATTCTTCCAGAGAGCTCTGCAAGCGATATTCCCCTAAAAGAAAAGCGGGGAGAGGGAAAAGGTAAAAGAGGGGAGAAGGAGAAATTAAAGTAAACACTCCAAATTTACACACAAAAGCTTATTTTGGTGTATGTGTGTGAACGACATGCGAAGCTTATGTTTTTCGCAAGTTATGTTTTTCGCATTCCTTGGAAGGTGTGAAATTTGTTTTAATTTCCTTTTTTAATTGATTGAATTTGTTAAAGCACATGTCTCTCCTATATTACATGTCTCCCTGAGCAATCGGCTGATTCACATTTGATAAAGGAGTTTTTGTTTTTCGATCAAAAAAAAAATAAAGTACAAACGACTTATTGTCGTCGCATGTGTTCCCCCCTCCTCGCATTTATTTTTAAATTCTACTGTGTGCAAGAAAATTGGTTCATTGTTTCAATTTTTGTTGTATCACTTTTTTCGCCTCCCCTCTCCAATAAAAAAATTCAGCACTATCAAATTTTTGAGGTTATTGGGGTAATGGAGCAAATTCGTATGCTTTTGTCTGTGTGCATGTGTGTGATTGCTGTTGCTGCGTGTGCATCATATGTTGATTGGTCCTCTCAAGCGCCCACTTTTTTTTCTATTTAGTTAATAAACAATATATGGCTTAATTATATAATTATATGAATGTTGTTTGTGTATTGCTTGATTTATTATTTTTATTCTTTTCTTTTTTGGTCTGCATTAGTTTTTGCAAGTTAAAAATAAAGGACTTGTAAACGACTGCGCTCCGTGTTTATTGATCATTTTTTTTTCGAGTAAGCACACTGCAATTTTTTTATTGCAGAAATTGATCTTTCTGTATACTTTTATTAATGAGACATGTAATTTGTTGTTGTCCAAATGTCCCGATTCATTGGTGTTTGTTCATTCGTCGGTTTTATTGTCACTTTTTGTGGAGCTAATGCTATCTCTTTCCGTCGTCTCATTACGGGCTTTACTTCATTCAAATAATCTTTACAAATTTCATTTTTACATCAATAATTTTATTAGCTTAAAAGTTAAATTGATTTTTTTTTCTTAATTTTTTATTTTTTAAAACTCTAAAATTTGCAAATTCGGCCTTTTTTCAGGCACTTAACTTTTTTACTCTATGAAATTGTAATTGTGCTCTTAACTTCTACTTTTGTAACGTTTTAGGCTTGTATGCCTTTCGGCTCAGTTTAATAGGTTGGCGTTAATTTATTCAAATAATTGAGCGTAAAAAATAGAGCCTATGATTATAGACACTTTTCGGCGTAACTCTTTTTATTCGATGCCTCTCCAACGAACCATTCCTCTTTTCACTTGGGTTTATATGTTGGCGCCTTTATATAGCGTGTTTTACTTAGAATTGGGTTTATTATTGCGCAGTTTGTGTAATACGGATTCATTAAATTTTTATTCCACATTAACATTTATTTTTATCGTTTGGTGTTCAAAATCTTTTTTCCCATTTTTATTGATTTATGGAGCCGAATACTGTCCTTTTAATCGTTCTTTCCCAGCTCAATTAACGCCAGTTTTTCCTAGACATTTCATTTTTTTTGTAATCAGTTAAAACGTCTTATGCCGACGCCAAGCTATTTTCATATGCGGTAAAACTGTAAGGTTAATCAGAGTCATTTCTTTTAGCGTACTGGCTTTACAGCGTCAAGGTTTAATGCCGAATTCTGTCGTCTTAAAAGTTAAAAACAAAATAAATTACAGCCGCTTGACACAGGGCCACTTTGTTTTGAACGGCAAAACGCTTCTTGCTAAATCATACCGGCCTTTCTTACGTCGCATTCAATATTTTTTATTTGCCATCGAAATTTCTTTGCTAATCCATACGTATCGATTTTGTTTAAAGCAGTCCTTAAACAAACTTAAATATATTGTTTGATCATTCGACGCCGAATTACTGTTCCGCGTAAACATTTCCTGCTTAGCTCTGATTTATGTTTTAACCATTTTCCATTAGGCGTATATTTCTAAGTAATGATTCGCCGCCGAATCTTTTGATTTTGCTGCCAGTGTGGTGGCGCCCACGAGATTTTTTTTCAATATTAGGTCTATCGAATTTAAATTCTTGCCATGCTCCTTGTCGTCAAGAACGAAATCACCTGATTTAAAGCCTTCGAAAAAAAAAAATTCTTGACAAGTTTTTGCAGACGCTGCATCATTGCCACAAGCCTCAACGAGCATATGATGAGCGGTGGTGGCGTTTTTTTGAAATGGAAAAGAAAGAGTAAAACTTCCCGCAAATGACGTTTATCAGGAACAAAATTGGACATATTTTAACTTTAATTTAGAACGTTTTTGAAGATCATATAGCAAATATCATCCATAAATAGAAAGCTTAATACGGAGAAAATAATAAAATAGAATTTGTTAAATAAAAAATATTTTACTCAATTAAAAATAGAGCCACAAATGAAAACGCGTAGTTATACACCTAATAAACCCGAATCACTATTTCCAACGTCAAACTACCATTTTTGGCTTTGAACCGCTCCCGGCTAAACTCTTTATACCTTGCGCAAAACTATTTATTCATGTAGCCCTTTTTGCCACGATCGATTTCTCTCAAAGTAAATTTTTTTGTTATTTGTATGCATCTAACAAAATCCTTTGCAAAGGTTTGCAAAAAACATTTGTATTTTGTTTGAATTTTATAGTCATTTCAATAGTTGAAAAGTCTTTTAAATTCAATTTTTCCGGTTTTGAAATTTTTTTTGTATTTCAAATTTCATAATTGATTCCCCCGCAACTTTTTTTCCTTCTAAATTTATCCATTTATTGTTTTTTCCCTCTTTACTTAAATTTCTGTATGTTTGTCACCAAAATACAAGGATTTTGCTAGAATTGTTGTTTTTTCGAAAAAATTCTTTTTTTTTACTGAAACTAAGAATTTCCTTATCCATTTTGTTGAAAAAGTTAGGTACTCAATCAATTTGTCCAAATATGAAAAAATTGGTTTTTTGGCTTTATAATTTTTTTCCTCTAATGTTAAAGAGAAACGATTATTAGTATATTATTTGCAGACAAGAAGTAAATTTTCAATTTTTGATCATCTCCTCCGAGAGTCAAAAATGAAAAATTTAGATAATGGTTTATTTAAATGATTTTTGAATTTAAGACATGTACGCCTATTTTTTATTGGAATGTGTGTGCATGTGTTAGTGTCTGTTAAATTTCCATACGGAAATAAAATGATGGTGTTAGTTTATTTTAATTACTGCAGATGTTTTGAGTTGTGAAATGGGAAGAGAAAAAATTTTAAACACAAGTATTATGTTTGTGAGCATGCACGAAATTCCTTTACGGCTGACACACAGCTAGGTTACCTTTCTATTCAGTGTGTGCGTGTCTGTGTGTGCAATAAAAGCGCACACACATACATATTAAACACGTCTGTCCGGCGCGTCGTCGTTGGAAATAATTCCATTATAAACAGCATAGAAATTTATTCCTTTTTCAGGGAGAAAAGAACAGAGAGAAAAGTGAGTAAGCGAATCCAAAATGACCAGATAAACGAGAAAGACACACTTCTTCGTCGTTCTTCGCTTTTTCCATTTTGATGTCTTAAAAAAAAAATTTTTTTATTGTTGGCGTGCGCAACCGTTGATTTTTTTTTGACATAAAGCGACGAAGAAAGGGGAAGAATGGAGAAAATTTGTTCGTGCGCGTGCTAATTTTTATGTCATCAAGATTAATTTTTCCCCCCGTCGTTTTTGTGTTCTTTCAGAAATAAATTTTATGAATCCAGTATTGGAGAAGGGGGAGCTGTAGGGAGTGGGAATAAAAAATCATTCTTTATCTAATCCAGATTTTCTAGGAGTCTTCAAGTTGCAGATCACCAAAACGTTGACAAATCAGCGTTGTTAATCTTTGTCGCTTCCAAAGCTTTTTTTTTGGTGGTGTTTCTTCAGTCAGGGAGCGTTGGTTTGCTTTATTCTGTGTGCTGCTGCTGCTTATGACACGCCGAGTTTCTTTTATTCGATTAATATTCATATTCGCATATTGGCAATTTGAGTTCCGCGCCCCCCACGTCTGATTCCATTTGTTTAATCGGAAAACGAATGTCGAATGGCGGCTAACAGCGGTGAGTTGCCGTCCAAGACGGAGACACCCGAAGAGTACTATTTCCAAAATAGTATCGGTCACAGCAGCAGTAGCGGCGTCCTACAAAATGACCACAATTGTATGGCCGTCGGCTCCCTGCCCTCCTCATCCTCCATTGACTTTGTGCCATTCATACAACCTCAGTTGGAAACCCAACTCCAAAGTCATCCCTCTTCCTCATCCGTCCTCTACGTCGACTCCTCTTCCCTACTTTTGCTGCAGAAAGTCGATCAGAATGCTAGCATCGTCCCTTCGACAAGCAGTCGGATTGTCAAACAACACGGAATGGGTAATTTATTTTTTTTGATAAGTGCAAATTATTGTTGTGGCTTTTGCCTCATTCCATGTAAAATTTGAACAGTTTTGTCGTAATTGTCCTTTTGCAACAGCCGGAAATAGCCTGAAAATTGTAAGAAAGAGGTTGAAACCTGATAATTTTTGTAATGACATTGAAATTGCTTTTCCAAAATTTTATTTTTTTAGGTCTTTTTAGCCTGATTTTTTTTGCGCTGAGCAATATTATACATTTTAAGTTGTCTTTCATCCTAACCAATCGGCGCATGACCAGGCTATACGGCGCAGGTCTATCTCTATTTTTTTAAAATTCTGTTTGATATTTTTTAATATAATGTGCGCAGCGCTGAAAATGTTAAATGTTTTATTTCGAAAAATTAATATCAGCACCAAACCTGATTTGTACAAAGCTTTTATGAGAGACAATTGCCCAATTTTCGTTAACTTTTCAAATTTGTTATTTATTTTTTCATTTTAAATGTTAAAATTTTATTTTTTTTAGTGTTACGCCGACGCAGTTCAACTACGCCAACGGCCATTAACGTTCCTATGTCCGGCGACCCCTTCAACAACAACAATGACGATAATTTCCATCCTGTTCGTCGAGGCGAACCAGCGGTTCCCCAATTTGCGCCGAATCTTGCCGACGCCTCCATTCCCGTCATAATGAGTTTGGGCGGCTGCGCTTTTGCTTTACCGGAAAGTGTGCCAATCACGAGCACTTCGGGACGCGTTATCTCTAGTGGTGGCAGCTTTGGGGACGATGCGTCGACGGACCTGCCGCCTTCCTTCTCCGCCTCAATCATCTCGAGTGCTGTGACGTCGACGTTCGACAACGCCGGGCGCGGTCATTTGGTTGAAGATGAAGCGTCGTGCGCCTCCTCCCACCCTTCGATTTCGACTCTGGAGTCAATATCGAGCGGCGAAAATTCGTCTTTAAATGTATCGTCCGGCTGCATTATAACGCCAATCGTTGCAGACCCATCTGTTCCTTCCGCGTCGACTTCCGCCGACTTTCAATATTCAACCTTTACCTCAGACCTGGACCAACAGCCATCCACAAGCAACAACAACGTTGGCGGCGTTGTGGAGTTGAACAAGGCGGTGATCACGCCGGCTTGTGAGAACTTGCGCCGCATGGCAGTTAGGCGGCGCCATAGTCTGCAGCAAAAAGATGAAGAAGCGTCGTGTCGCAGCACAATGGCGGCGACCGCCGACGAGGCGATCTTTTTTGAGCCCAGCACAAAATTTTTGAAGGCGGACTCTCCCGGTGAGGCGTGTAATGGGTACATTATTTTTCTGTTTATTTTTCACCGTAAGCTGTTTTTTAAGCATTTGCGCCATTAAAATCTTTTTCGTGCTTTAAGCATTTCTAAAATAATTTTTGCATTATTTTGTACTTTTGCGCTGCATCCATAAACTTTTTTTTAAAATATTTGGGCATAAGTTTTGGTTGGAAGTGCCGATTTTTTTGAGTTATTTTTATTATTTTTTTCAGTTATTGTTTTAGCTTTATTTCAACCATAAGCTCTAAACCATTAAATAATTTGCATATTCTGAATTTCATTACGCAATTTTTTCTTTGCACAAAATCCTATAGAATATCTTTTCTATTTAATAAAATTTTACTTCCTCTTTTTTTATGCTTTTGATTTATATATTCAATTTTGTTGATTTAATTTATTGCAGCAGTCGGAGCTCAGCAATTTCTGATTTTTCTGTGATATCAATATCGGAAGCGGTGACTTGTCCGATTGATCTACTTCCCGATGAACTCCTTACACACGTATGCTTGTTTTTCTTTAAATAGTTATTTTTTTTACAAATTACTTTTATAGCTTTTTTCTTATCTTGTGGAAGGGGATTTGGCGCGCTGCGCATGCGTTTCGCGCCGTTTCCACAAAGTCACCAACGATCCTGGTCTATGGTAAAACTATTTTTTACTATTTTTCAGTCTTTAAGAGCCGTTTTTACTCTAATATTTTGCAGGAAGAAGCTTTACATTCAAGTCTACGAGTACAGCACACCACTTTATCACCCAAGTGGCGCGCAATTAAAATACGAGTTGCGCGAGCCGCACCGTTGGCGGAAATGCGCCAATCCGTGGCGCGAAAGCTTTTTACAATTAGTACAATTTTTATTTTTTTTATGAATTGCAATTTGTTATTTGTTGGACTATTCGTCTGTCTTTTCTGTCGCATTTATAGGTTGTCTTCTGAGAGTGAAAGTTCTTTTTGTGTAGCTGTGTAGTCATTGCTGTGTTGCCAAATTCATTTATTTAAGCTATTTTTATTTGAGCCAAAAATGTTAAGGCAAGGACTAATCGAATTAAATAGAATTCTTCATTTTTCTGTTTAAGACACAATATTTTAAAAAATACCCGAACAATCACTTTTTTTACTATCTTTATTATTTTCTTATGCTAAATCAGTTAAGCCTTTTGCAGAAAAATATTTTTTCCTTTACATCAACCTAAAATTGCGCTCCTATTTGATATACAAATCACCCTAAATTGTCTAAAGCTTGTTTTCTTTTTCGTTACTAATAATAAAAATTTTAGCGCCATGGCGTCCACGTCCGCCCGGGGATGGGCGACATATACGCCAGCCAGCCCGGCCGCAAATTGTCCCACTTCGACTCAGTCGACGCCGCCCTGAAGTTTGTGGAGGCGTGCGCCGACCGCGAAAAACTTGTAATTGTCCACACGGGTCGACACACCTCGGAGCCAATTGTCATCAACTCTTCGGTTCACATTATTGGTGCAAGTCAGTTTTCTTGACTTTTTCTCATTATATTTTTGTGCTTTATATTATTTATGAACGATGTTGATTTGTTATTTTTTAAAGATTTATGTAAAATCTTTACGACTTTCTTAATGTCTTTGGATTTATGAAGCATTGTGGAATGAGACTTCTAATTCGATACGGTTTTCTTAAAAGCAATAATTTTATTGGAAAGTTAGCTTAATTTTAAGTGTTATTTCGCTGTTCAATTTTCGATTATTTAATCTTTATTAATTGCTTTAGGCAGTGGAAGCGAAGCGAATATCATACGCAACGTCGTTTTGGAGAACCAAAAGGACACAACAATCAGTTTTATTGACGGCTCGTTGGGCGCCTATCTTGGCATGTGTTCAGTCCTCTTCAACCCCGATAAGGGATGTTCGGCGCCGCACACCAATCATTACGCTTTGCAAATTGTTGACGAGACCGACGTCATTGTCGACCATTGCATTGTTCATTCTTCAAGTTTTGGTATTTTTTTTATTGAAATTTTATTCAGTTTGGTGCAGGATTCAATTGTTGATTGCATTTTTTGTGTGTCTTAGTATTTTTAAAATGGTTTGCGCCGAACTCTTGTGGGGTTTTAATACCCCTATTGCCTCTTCAAAAAAGCGAGCTAACGCATTCAAGCTCAAATATGTTGTGGCCTCAACGTCGGTACGTCTTTTTTTGCATGGTCTTTTGCAATCCCACCACTTTTTTGCGCTGAAACCGTTTGGCGCATTAACACCTCATTTGATTTTGTTTAGCCTGCAGTTTGATTTTGTAAAAAAATTGTTTTTCAGTTGGTGCCGCGTTGTGTGTCAAAAAGCCGTTAGCTGCTCCATGCATTAAACATTGCCTGGTATGCGACTGCGAGAACGTGGGCATTTACATTAGCGATCATGCTCAGGGACGTTTCGAGAAATGCGAGATTGCGCGCAACAATCTGGCGGGCGTCTGGGTGAAAAACCACGCAAATCCGACCTTTCGTTCTTGCCAAATCCACCACGGCCGCGACGTCGGAATTTTTACTTTTGAAAGCGGCATGGGCTATTTTGAAAATTGCAATATTTACGGTAATCGTATTTCCGGCATTGAAGTCAAGCTGCACGCAAATCCTATTGTCGTTAGGTGCGATATTCACCACGGACAGACTGGCGGAATCTATGTGCACGAAAAAGGTTTGATCGACTATTTTTTTAAATTCTGGTTTTTCAAATCTCAATTTTCCTTTATCTCAAATTATACTCTCAAAAATTGTTTAAAGAGTTTATTAGAATTTTCCGAATTTTTAGACATTTAGCTCTGAATTGGTTTGGGAAAGTTAATCAATTTTATTTTTTTTTGGCAGTTTAGCTCAATCAACCAACCAAAATTTTTTGAGAGGTTTGCACCAACTTTTAACTTTTATTTTTCAGGGAGAGGTCAATTTATGGAGAATAAAATTTATTCTAACGCATTTGCCGGCATTTGGATCACTTCGCAGTCAGAGCCGACAATTCGCAAAAACGAAATTTTCACGGGCCAACAGGGCGGCGTCTACATTTTTGGCGAGGGTCGCGGTCTTATAGAACAAAACAACATCTATGGCAACGCGTTGGCCGGAATCCAAATTCGCACCAACTCGGACCCAATAATTCGACTAAATAAAATCCACGACGGACTGCACGGCGGAATTTACGTGGTAGGTCTTTTTGATTTAAGGCATTTTAGTTTGAAGAACTTTGTATGGCTCATTTCCAAATTAACTTAAATCCCTTTTTTTCTGACACTTTTTTTGTTTTAGCACGAAAAGGGAAAAGGATTAATTGAGGAGAACGAGGTCTTTGGAAATATGCTGGCCGGAATTTGGGTGACGACCGGATCGTCCCCGATTCTACGTAAAAATCGCATTCATTCCGGCAAACAGGTAACAATTTTTTTTTAACTGAGAATTGGAATAGAAATCGTCGCAGGACCAAATGTAAAAGTCTCAGCTTTTTTTGCATTCATTCGACGCCATTATATTTACTTGATTACCTGTATTTAATCCATTTCCGTCTCCCCCCTCTATCGGATCGAATGCTTCTTCTTAATGAAGCTGCAATGTCTTTTTTGGATTTTCGCATTCTTTGTTACTGTAATTAATTACCGATATTATGCTACGGTTACTTTTGCCTTTGCTGCTTTAAACTGTTTGTTTTTCGTGCTTTTCTTCTCAAATCATTCCTCGGGCCTTGCTGTGCCACTTTTTCAATAGCTTCCCCTTCGCACTGCTTCATCTTATCTGTCATTCCTTCGCCGTTCCTCCTTTTTTTCGTGTCAAAACGACGTCATTTTTAGATTTGCAAGAATTTTAACAATTTTTAAAAATTTTTAATTTTTTTAAATTTATACTTTATTTTTTGATTCAATTTTTTTCTTAATGATTTCAGGTGTCTCTTTGGGTCCTTTAATTGGTTTAATATTCGAAATTAAGTCGTTAAGCGATGATTCCTCCTCCTCTTCCCTTTTGTTGTTTTTTATTGGTGGAAAAGAAACGAATCAATCATTGTAGGAAAAAAATCAAAGAAAAATGCGGCGAAGGTATCGGTCCGTGTCATTTTCTTCCGACTTTCAGCGGCTCTGCCATCCCTCTGTCTGCCCAATGAGCGCAGCATGAATTTTTGTTTGTGACTTTTGAATTTTTCCCGCGCACTTTTTTCTTCCGTTTTCTTGGTGTTGTTCATGAAGTTTCGTTATTGTCCATCCTTGTTGTTGTTGTTGTTGTGGAAATTTTTCTTTCCTGAAACGAAAGACCTGAATGAGTGGAAAGCGGGATCATTTCGGATCATCAATTCCTTTTATATAATTCTTTTTTTTTTGCAAATGTGGAGGCAGAAATATTTTTGAAATGCGTCATACGGGGGTGAATAGTTATTAATTACATTTCACCAGTTGTGCTTCCATAATATTACTTCTTTAACTTTTTACTTCCATATTTTTCACTTATTAATTTCCTTGACTTCCTCTCATTTTTTTTCCTTTTTTCTTATTGCTTTTTCTTTACCTCACTTTGACCCTTCTTTCATTCTTCCAGAAATTCAAGTTGGGCGAATGAATGGAGGTAATTTCAACAATTGATGTTTTTTTCTGGGAAATGCATCTCCAATCCAGACGCATTAATAATATACATTTTGTTTTGTTGTAGAAGGAAAATACTTTTGACAAGGAAGATAACTTATTCCTCAAAACGGCTTCCTCCATCTCTTTTTCGCTCTTTCCGCCGAGTTCTGCGGGATGTATTCAAAATTTTTCCACTTCCTCCGTCAATTCATTATTCTTAGGTTTTCTTCTTGAAAATGGGATTTTGCACGATTTTCCATCACAACCACAAATGGAATACTTCAATATTTTTTTACAAGCGTGTGAAAACCAAAAATGGAGGATTTTTTGCGAAGGGGAAACAGAAGTGGAGATTACTGGATTGGAAAGATTAATGTGGGGATCGATCTATTTTCTCTGAAAAGAAATTTAATCAATTTTCAATATTTTTCTGTCTTTGAAATTTTTTCAAAAATAAATAACGGAAAATCAAACATTCAATTTTGTGTTTTTAGCGCTATTTTAGAGAAAATCAATTTTTTTTCAATTGATAAAGTCGATTATTTTTTTCTATTTTTTTTTCTGATTTGTCCTGTCCTAATGAGCCTGACCTTAAAGCCTAAACTAAAAACTTGCGCTTTGCTGTGCTTATTAAAAAAAAACTTAAAAATCAAAGTTTTTTATTTAAAGTAAGCCTAAGCTTTAAATTCAACATATCGCTTCTGAGTCTGCTTTGGTAAATACAAAAAAAAATTAACCAGTAATGCTAAAGGCTCATTAGACTTCTGCTTAGCATACCTTTTTTGCTCTTAGGCTTTGAGCCGAAGCTATTTAAACTAAATATACCTTACTTTAATTATATTTTTGTCCCGACGCTTTCAAATTTTTTTGTTTTCCCTTTTAAAAAATGTAAAGGCTATTTAACTATAGCTGCGCGTTTCAACTTTTTTCTCTAAAACAATCACTTTATTTTGCAGGTTGGCGTTTACTTTTACGACAACGGGCATGGCCTGCTTGAAGAGAATGACATTTTCAATCATTTGTACTCGGGCGTTCAAATTCGGTATTTTGTTTTTAAAATTTTTTTTTGACTTTAAATTTATAACTCATTTGCTTTGTTTCAGGACCGGATCCAACCCGAAGATTACGCGGAATAAGGTAACTTTTTGCGTTTGTTTTGAAATTTCTCGTTTTTTGCAATATTTTTTTCTCAATTTGCTTTCATTAAAGCATATTGCGGTTTTTCCGGCTACAGTCAATATGGGACTCACTTTTGAGCGTCCTATCGGTACTTTGAATGAAAAAATTTTGATAACAAACTTCAAGTTATTTTTTAAAAAAGAATGTCAGGCAAAGAGTATTGGATTATTCTATATTTCATTCATAATAGGATTAATTGGCTCGACTTTGGGTCGACTTTCTTTAAAATACTTTTCTTTAAAATTGTTATTTTTTATTTGTTTTGTGACCAAAAAACTCATCTCTTACTTATAATTATGAGACTTGAGCCGAGACTTGGCCTTAAATACTTTTTTTGGCCGATAAATAACTTTTTTTTTGTATAAAAATCAATCAAAGTCTTCAATTAACTCATTTTTTCAGATTTGGGGAGGCCAAAACGGCGGCGTACTTGTCTACAATAGTGGAAATGGCGTCCTCGAAGACAACGAAATTTTTGACAATGCAATGGCCGGCGTCTGGATCAAGACGGACAGCAATCCTACGTTGCGCCGCAACAAGATTTACGACGGGCGGGACGGCGGTGTGTGCATTTTTAATCGGGGCCGTGGCGTCCTTGAAGACAACGACATTTATCGGAACGCGCAGTCGGGGGTTTTGATTTCCACCGAGTCGAATCCCGTCCTCCGCCGCAATCGTATATTTGAGGGCCGGTCAGCCGGCATTGAGATTACGCACGGCGCCACCGCGACGTTGGAGCAAAACAGCGTCTACATGAATAAGTTTGGAGGTAAAACTTTTTTTTTGTCTCTGAGTCTGTTTACTCTGTTTTGAGGGCGTGTTAGGGCTAAGCTTAATATTACCCAGCCTTACTTGTGTCATTGCAAATTCTGTAGGGTAACAATGACGCCAACAAAGCTCAAATACTTATTTCCTAAAACACAAATAAAGAGGGGTAAACGGCCCAATATTAATGCTTTTGTGTTCGTTTTAGGACTTTGTCTGGCGACCGATGTGCGTCCCATCCTGCGTGACAATCGCATCTACGACAACCACAACGCGGTGGAGAGGGCGGTGGCGCGCGGCTATTGCCTTTTTAAGATCAGCTCCTGCACTTCATTCCCAATGCACGACTTTTATCGGTAATTTTTTAACTTCAACACTTTGTTGTTGTTTTTTATTTTTGGCTGCCACAGTTGTGCTGTTGTTATCTGAATTTTATTGTTTGTTTGTTGTCAGATTTTTTTTTAATTGTTTACAAAAGTGTTTAAACTTTTGTAAATGAGCTTTTATTTTAGTTGCATTACCTGCAATACAACGGACCGCAACGCGATTTGCATTAATTGTATTCGCGTTTGTCATCGTGGGCATCAAGTGGAGTTTGTCCGACACGACCGGTAATTTTTGTTCTTAATTTTGAATTTTTTATTTCCTATCCTATTATCCTATTATTTTAAACGTTCCCAGTCTTTAATGCAAAATTGTTTGGGCGCCGAATATTTTGGTTTTAAATTTACGAAATTTGACTTCAGATCTGTCGTTTGTTGGCGCCTTAACCGTTTAAATTTTTATGGCTTAGACTTCGGATCTGACATTTTCTGGCGTCGAACTCTTTAATTGTTTTTTTTGCCAAAATTTTTTATCCTTTTATTATTGGCGCTCATTGCACTATTTGCTGAATCCTTATGCTTTATATCACTGAGTTATGCTTATTGCTCTTTCAATACACCTTTTTTTCCAGCTTTTTCTGCGATTGTGGCGCCGGCATGTTGGAACAGCAAAATTGTTGTCTGCAGACGGAGATCCGCGACAACGACACTGTGTACGACTCGGCGACGCCCACCGAAACAGAGACGGGTGCTGTTGGAAACTAATTACCGTCCTCTTCCTTCCTTCTTCCTCCCCCCAATTCGTCTAACTGATTTATGCCCCGTTTTTGCTGGGACCCACGGCCATTTTTTTTAAATGAGTTTTGTTTTACTTGTTGTTTATATTTTATAGCTGTTATAATAATTTGTTTCCATCTTCCAACTCCTTCGATTTTTTTTTACAAACGAATTTTTGAGTGGAAGAAAATTTGTCATGTTTTGTGTTTTTTTTTTCGGTTATTATGCCATTTTGTTCTGTTTTGAGGAAGACATATTTTTTATTGCTACGTCTGTCTTTTTCTTTTTTTTTAAATTTTTGCTTTGTTTTTTCTTGTACTCCAGACTGTCGCCCCCTAATTATTGGCGTGGAGTCTTGTTGGAGGTGTTAAGAAATGAAATTTTGAGGGATAATAAAAGTTAGGTTTTATGGCGCTAGAGGCTTTTTGATTAGTGGCCTTTATCCAAGGTGTGTGCTTTTGACTGGTTCTTAAGGTTTTTTTTTGCCTAAGCTTGAGCTCTTGATTACGGTTTATGACGTCAGGGCTTAGGCTTTAACTTGAGCATTGCTTTTTTTGATTTATATTTGATTTGTAGCCTATGCGTAAGCCCTCCCCAATTGTCTAGCGCCAAAATTTTTGCAAAACCTATCCCCAATTGTGTTTACAAACAATTTCTTTCATTTTTTTAAATATTTTTTTTCAGCTTGTTTTTTCTTTGAATTTAGGCCAAACCATTTTTACCATATACATGTAGTATAAGCTAACAAACCTACTTATTATTATTTTTATTTCAACAAAAATTAGTTTAACAGAAAAGTTAAATTTCAAAATTTGATATTTCTTTGTTTTACAGTAAATCTTTTTTTCTTTTGGTGAATATAAACAATTTGTTTTCAGTGTGTTTGTCTCTCATTTTTATGTGCAAATATGAAAAGAATTTTGAATATTTTTTATGTGAATTTTTTAAGTTTCTTTTGTGATTTTTTTTTCTTATTTGATTTTATTCATAGAAATAAAATATTTTAATCTTAACAGCTTTAGTGCGTCATCAAATTTTCTTACAAGCGTTCCGAGGCCCGCATTTAAAAATCTGAGATCCCATGGCAGTAGGTAGGTCTTTGGACCATTTTTTTGATGTCCTGCAAAAATATATTGTCGAGTTACAGCAAGGAAAAGGCTTGAACAGCCGATGGCCTAGATTTATTTTGAAGCAAATGTTTTTTTAACTGAAAAATATTGTGCTTTGGTGTGAAGTCTTATAGAGAGGGGTTACGCAGTTTATGCATTTTATAAGAACAAGATTAGTCTAAGCGACTCTGCTAGGCATGCAATTTATCACATATGCAATGTTGTGTATTTGCTTATAATATTGCACAAAATTCGAATAAATTGGCGTAATGTTTATAAAAATATTCATGAAGTCAAGCGTCCGGAGGCCTGTATTCAAAAGTGATACTAAATGACACTGTACGCAAACGTCCTTTAGACCGAGTTTCTTCGTATGATTGTTACACAAAGTGTCTCTCTTGTCAAATCTTAATGGGACTAAGTATCTCTACGGCCAAGTGCCCTCAAAACCAAAAGTTTGGAGATCAATGGTCTCTATAAATTTGTCTCTATGACTAAATGATTGTAAGTCTAAGTGTTTTGAAGACAGGAAGAATCAAATGTCTTCAAGATATAGCGTCTTTGACCAAATGTCTGTGATGCAAAGTGTCTTTGTGACAAAATGTGCGTGAGGCTATGACTCCATAACCAAATGACTGTGCCGAATTTGCTTATGACCATCTTCTTTACAATGTTTGCGGTTTCAAAATAAAATTAAAATTTGTACGTTTAGCTTTTTTCAATTTTGCTTTATAAAGTCAATATTCAATTTGATTATTATCAGTAAAATTGCTCACTAACTACCGTGAATGCCCCCCCCCACTTTTTGCAATACCAATTTGTGATAAAAGAGCAAAAGAAGACAGAGCAAAAAGACGGAAAATTCAAACACGAAAACTGCAATAAATTTTTTTATACGGTACTTTTTGCGTTGTTTACTGTATTTATGCCTGAAAATTATTAAAAAATTATTTCAAATTTTAATTTTTCAATTTTGCATCTTTTTGTCTTTGAGCCGAGTTGAAAAGCCATTACCCATCGCTGGTAACAAAATTGGTCATACTACAAACGCAAATGTTTGGAATAATGTAAATAAATTTCAAACAACCAAATCCAACCAATTTGTCCTTTCTGGTTTTTAGGTGACATCGGAGGCAATATGGGTTTGTTTGTGGGTATGAATCTAATCTAACCTCTTCGACATTTACTCAAAAACTAAATTTTAGTTGAATAAATGGCCAGTCAAGCACAAGACTGCCATTAAAAAGTTTATTGAAATTGAATATTTTTGAGTTATATTCATAGACATAGACAAAACCTTTTTTTGTTGCCAAATACATACATCGGTTCGAATGTTAATTTTTTATTGGTTTAAGTTGGAGCTCTCAAAATTGATTTGGGCGCTTTGCAATTCGCCGAGCCAGACGATGACGTCTTTCATCCCAACGCGTCTGCCTACTATGAAAGTAGTACAGGCCGAATAGACAATAACACCGCAATGCTATTCCCCCGACTTGGAAAACACAATGACTCCCTCATACAATCGTTGGGACAAGCCGACCAAAGCATCGGGAAATTTTGCAGCACACACACAGCAATAATAGTAAGCCGGCTAAATTCTCCGGCAAAAGTGGGAAAAGTATTAGCGCAAGTCTATAGCGCCTTCGCTTCTATTGCGCACTTTGCGGCCAATAGTCGACGCGCAAACCCAATTAGCGACAAATACAGAAGCGACAGTCGCCAGAAAGCCTAGCCAAAAAATTAGTTTGTTGGCGTTGGCCGCTTCGATGTTTGGATGGGGGCAAACAATCGCGTCGGGACGAGCCGAAAAAAAAAAGATTGAAAAGGATAACGTGTAGATTAAACAGATTGTAAATTTGTTTTCAATTTAAACTTTATAAATTATTTATATGCCATTATTTATTGCTGTATAATTACTGTTATTCGTTGCTCAAATAGTAAGCCTACAATGTATAGAGCGACAATTAAATTCCGTAATGTTATAGCGACAAATAATTAAACAAACAGACTCAATAATTTCAAATAAATCATTTTCTGATTGAAAATTACTGTTAAATTAAATTTGTATAATATTTTCCAATTATCCTATTTTATTTTAATATTTCACCTATGAAGCCAATTGTCTTTTTCGTTTTCCCTTCAAAATTTTGTTTTTTTGACTAAAATAATGTGCGTTTACGGATATTTTATGGCTTTCCGGAAAGGAATGCACGTTTAAGTAAAAAAAAAATAGAACGATCCGCGATGGTGGCCTAAACTGTTTTGCAAAACACGGAATATTTAGGCACAGATCCAATTCGATGGCAGCTCTTAACTCGTCGTCGTCGATGACTTGAGGTCGATGTCAATTCATTGTTTTTCAAGCTTTCAACATTCCTGAAGTGCTGGAACCATTGTCGACATTGGCTTTGTTTCTTCACCAAATACTTTAGGCTTAGGCTTAGGCAGCCGATTTGCCTTGCTTTTGACTATCACCAATACTACCAGCATTTTTTAAACGCTTTTTTTATGTGAAATAACAAAGTAAACATATTCATTTTTTATATATCAAACAATACGAAATAAAAAAGCTTTTTTGCTTAAATAATATTATTAGAAAAGTTTTTTTTTATTGTAATTTAATAAAGTATAATATTATTATAATTGGCCACATAAAACTTTGATCATTCAACACTGATTTTATTTTCTTTTTTGCGCCCAATTTTTTAAGTGCCCAAATTTTTTCGACATTCTCAAATAACATTAAATTTATTTTCTACTTCATCAATGATAAGTTTTCCTTTCCGTTTTACATTATTGAAGGCTTGCTGAAGAGACGAAAAACAAGAGGAATGAGAAAATGTAACTGTAATTGGCGAAAAAAAATTGTAAGAGAAACAAAAAAGGGTATGACAACAAATCCCATTTTCTGCTCGGAATTAGGAGATAAATTGATGAATAGTGCGGATAAGGACAATAAATTAGAAACAACAAACAATTTACAATAGCAAACAATAATGGGATAGGAAGCTTTGATCCCCACATATTTTAGTCATTCTCTTAATTTGTAAAAAAGATATTTCCTATTGTTTTGAGAGGGAAAATAAGACTTAGTTAAGTGTTGTTGTCAAAAACAGGAAAAAAAATGGTCAAGTGGGGGAGGGAATCGGATGTGGAAGAGATTGGCACTCCTCTAAATTTCTCATTTGCAACCAATATATTATGCTCGGACTTGCGCTATTCAATGCTAATTTATTTATTTTTGGGTTTGTTTACAAAAAAATTCATCAATATTGTTACAGTGTAATTTTGCACTCAAAAGCATTTTTGCGTTCATTAATATATAAACGTATGAGTGGGGGTTTTAAAACCCAAAGTTTATTGAATGTATTGCCCAATCAACTTTTATTTTATTTTAAAGTATTTTATAAATTTACAAAAAAAAAAAAAAATTTTCGACAAAAAATACACCTAAAAATTAAGCCTAAAAATAATTACTCTCAAAACCGTAAAAAAAAAACTCCCGTAAAAAAAAAAAAAACTCCCGGTAATTAAATTTAGATCTTGTCCTAATATCTGAGAAAAATTAAATTCTTTTGCTTCATTTTTAATTAGTATTGTGCTTCCGCTTTTTATATTGACGCTGTCAAAAAAAATGTTTTACCAGTTTGAGTTTGGCACACAAAATGTAATTGCTTGAACAAATTTTCTATTTACGTTTTCAGTTTTTGATGGTTTTGATATTTTAATTCCCTTTACAATAATTTAATATTTTATTATTGTTCCAATATTTTTTTAACAAAAACGACTTTATTCCTATTAAAATTTGACTTGAAAAGTTGATCTGGTTAAAGCACGTTTAAGCTATGCAAGAAAAATCTATTCGGAGGTCAGAATAATCAATTTATTAGTGAACTTAAATTTTGCAAACGAAAATAAAGCCAAGTAATACACACTTTGACAAAAAAATTTTGCTCCAAGTCCAAGAATCATGGATATCAAATTGTGATGTACTTTTGCGCAATAAATATTTTTCCCATAAGTTAAGAATTATTTTTAATTTTTTCTTCCTCAACATAAAAAAGGATCACAAGCAACTAAAATTATTTTCACAAAACTTAATTTTAGAAAACAAAATTTGATTTTGTGCCTCATAGTTGCGTGAAAATTGATCAGAATTATAGATTTTTGAACAAAGAACTAAAAAAAAAGTGAAGAAATTTTTTATTTTGCAATGAGAATTTGAAAAATTAATTTTCTCAGAAATCAGTTTTAAATTTTTTTTAATTTTTAAGTTTTTTTTTTTTTGACTTAACGCCAGAGAGATGCGAAAAAAGGGGGGACACGCAGAAAAATAGAGACGAATTTGTAAATGGAAGAAAGATAAAAAGAGAGAGGGGAACTTGTCAACGAATAGGTTGGTAAGGCGTTAGAGAGCAAAAATTGAGAAATCGTTTTTTTTTTTTTTTTTTGCGCGTTGATCAATTTTCAAGTTTTTTTGTAATTTTGTCGGCTTGATTTAAATTAAATTATAATTTTAATTTATTCTTTTTTATCTATTCACATTTTATTTGGCTTTTTATTATTGCTTAGCCGCATTCATGGAGCAGTTCATATTTTGGAATTTTTAACATTTTTCAATAAAATAAATATGATTTGAATTTTCTTGAGACTAATTAATTTTTAGTTGTATTAAGCCTAAGCGTAAATTTAAGTCTTAAAGAATGGTCTTCAACTAACAATTACTTCACAACACAACTTATGCCTAACGAGAAATCCAGTTCTTTATTGAAAAAATAATTTTTGATTTTACATGATATTCACTGAAGTGCAACTTTTTTAATGATCTTTGCGCTAAAAAAAAACAGTAAATGAAGGAATATTCTCACTTCGCTTAGCCTAAGCCATACCACAAGTTTTGTTTAATACTTTTTGGCCCTATGAATTTCAAATCTGCATGTATACATATTAGCCGAAACTTTGAATAAAAATCGTCTGCCGCAGTTGAAAGCCAAGAAAAAAAATGAAATTGAAAATTATTTGGTTTTAAATTTTTGTAAAAATTTATTTCATTTTGTGTGGCGTTATGTCCTAAAATTTATCTATATAAAAAAAAAGATTTCGTTCAAGTTATCCATTTCTCATATTTAAGCTCATTTTGTTAAGTTGAATGGGGTGAAAAAAGAAGAAATAAAAAGAATTACTTGACTTAACTTGAAGGCGTTAAAAGGTTTATTAACAAAACAATAAGGAAACAATAGCAGTGTAATACAACTGTTCAAAATACAGAGCTGTACCGCCCGTCCTTTTTTTTATCTGTCCTTTATTTTTTTCCAAAATTACTGGATTATCGTAATATGCACAGTGACAAATGAAAACCGCCAATTCAAAATTATTGTAACAAAAATTTGGACTTATAATCGCAAAACGCGACACTCACTTTGTAAAAACCTTTAATTTACAGTGCCTTACCTCAAAGTTCCTTACAACTATTGTTAACTGTCGGAAAGAAATATTGCACAAGTTAACAATTTAGGCCGATAACTCCAAAACTGGATTTGTTTATTACCGACATCTACGATTGCGTAGACCCATTGCGAGACTTGGGATTAAAATTCTTTTGGAAAAAAAAAAACCATAAAAACGTCCTCTAAAACCTAAGCCATAAAACTTTTCTAGCAAAATTTAAGTAGGTGATTAAAAATTTTCACATTTGCGCAAAATATGGGGGAGAAAGGAGGGAGAAAAGCCATTATCACCACAAAGACCGCCAGTACAAAGAATCAATCCCATAATTGGAAATGAATTAATTATTGACCACAATAAACGTCAAAATGGAAATCTTCTTTATTTTTTATAGGCTTTGATTAAAATTTCTCAAAGCAATTTCTTTCTTAAACTTATTCACTTTCACTTTCTTTTGTTCCTTTTTCGGTTATGATTTTGTGGGCAAATCAAATTTATTTTAATTTTTCAAATTGTTTGCATTTATCAAAGACAAATTACGCTGTCATTTTTCATATTTTCTTTAAAGTATTCACTCTTATTGTTTTTGGTAGTTAACTTTGAAGGAATTAACTGTACTAAAATAACTTTAGTCAACAAATTTTCGAGAAATAAATTTTGAAATTGCAATTTTAATCTGAATAGTTTTTGGCAGAATACATACAATTGGTATTGAACTTTTGTCTTTGGCATTGCGCTCAGATTTATGCATAAGGAATATGTAAATTCATTCAATAAATAATGCAGCAAAAAAAAAAGGACTAAACAGAATGGCGACGGACAATACAATGACAAACAGCACAAACAGACAAAATGAAATATCTAACCAAAAGATGCCGCCGATCCATAGGGCGTTTAGAGAGAGAGAGAGAAAAAAAACGTGGGACAATTCTTTCAATTATTTGAACGACTCTTTCTTAATTTATTTCAACTTTAAGGCTTAGGCTTAGGCTTAGGCTTAGGCTTAGGCTTAGGCTTAGGCTTAGGCTTAGGCTTAGGCTTAGGCTTAGGCTTAGGCTTGGGCTTAGGCTTAGGCTTAGGTGCAATTTGATTAACTGCAGCTCTTTTTACATAGCGTCTTTCATTTTTTTTAGTTTTTCTGTAGTTCGTATTATTTTGTCCGCCGCCTTTTTGTCTGTTTGCTTTTTAGTTTGGTCGACCTATGTTTAATCATTCACTTTTTGTTGATAGTATTAAGTTAAGAATTTCGTACTTAATAATGACTTTTTTTTTTGCTAAACCGCAAGGCATTTAGGTACACAACTTTTGATTGTAAATAAATGTTTTGGTTTAGGGGAAAATATTTGAGAGGGAAATGCTTTAGTTAATATTTTAGGAATTCTTTTGAAATATAAACATTAACTGTCAGCTCAATAATTTCAGTTTTAAATTTCATTGTTTTGTACTTTTTAAATCTTTTATTTTTCAATTGCAATAAGATTCCTGTTTTAATTTTCTAATTTTAATAGTTGATTTTTTTTTGTTTACTTTTGTTTGTTTTTTACGTTTAACGATAATGGATTAGCCATTTTTTTGTAAATTTACTTAACAAAATTTATTTTGAATTTTTGTGAATCAAAAGCCTGTTAAAGTAAGTTTAAAAACCTAGCATTAGCGGTTTTTGCAATCCAAAATTTTTTAGTCTTCCATGTTTATTTTATTGCAAATTTATTGCAAATAAGCAACCCCAACGTTAGCCTAGGGTGGAACTTGAGTTGTTGGTTTTTTACCTTTCTTTTAGATTGGGGGAGAGGGGGGTGAAACATTAAATAAACCAATTTTAGATGAGACTGTTCTTAATAACAAAAAAAACTTCAACAATAAAATGTAAAAAGAACTTAAATTTATATTATATATCCCACCTAAATTCATACATACATTCAACTTGCAAAAACATGAAAGAAAGTTTTTCAAACAATACCCAAAACACACAGTTCTCCGTTGTCGTAGAGAAAGTATAATTATTGCGCTTGACTAAATTACATATGTCTAGTTATAATCCTCTTAACAGTTATTGTTTTTCTTTTAACAATCGCAATTTTATTGCAATTTTTTTTCAAATTTCCAACTCAGTAAAAACTCTTTGGGATTAAACGAGCTTTTCCTTCTTTTTTTTTATTGGATTTGTACGGTTACGCCCACCTTACGGTAGGTAGGTTGGAATGAGTCAAAGAGCACTTAATCTTCTTGTTTTGACATTTTGGCAACCAAATGTGGGGGTATTTTGACGATGGGGAAGGGGGAAGGGGCGGAAGGGGTTGGGGGGGGGAAGGGGCGGAAGGGGGAAAGAACAATGAAATAATGTAAGAAAAGAAACATCAGTTTTGTTTTTTTTTTGAGGATTTTTTTCAGCAAACTTTTTTTTGAGGAAATTTCTAATTTTGTTCTATTTTTGATGTTTAATAATTGTTTTTTTTTTTTTTATTTAAACTGTGAATTTGTTGTGAAAGTATTAGTGGTAAACCATTTTTTGTAATTGAATTACAATTCATTTTTTTATTTGTTTTTTAACATGTTCAACTGTTTTTTAATACTAATATTTGTGTGAATGCTTTTTGTTTTGAACTAATCTAACCAGTTTTTGCAGACACAATTACAGTATCTTCCTTTAATTATAAAATTTTTCATTTAATGCGATTACTGTATTTTACTTGCCAGGCTTTTTCAGCGGTTCCGCAATGGCCTTCAACCAACTTTTTCAAATTGTTGCAAAATTTTTAAGAAAACTGTCTTGTTTTACTTACCTATTTTAAGTGCGTGTGTGATGTTTGCTTGACCCTACTCTATTGCACATAGAAATATTCAGTCAAAATTGCTATTTTGCGCCATAACATCGAAAAGCACAAAAAATAATTACTCTACCAATTTGCGCATAAAACACTTTGCTCATATCAGGCAATAAATAAATTGGTTAAGTTTAAAAATTTAATAATTTTCCATGTTTGCAGCAAAGTGCTTTCTCCCTAAAAAAAAAAAAAAAAAATAGTTAACACAATCAGAATTTGTTGCCATTTAATTGTTTCCTCTGCGACAATTAACTTTTTTAATAATGACAATAATACATCTTCTTAGCAACCGAGGAATGTTCTTTCTCTTGTTTTTCTTTTCTTATTTTCCTAATTTTTTAGATTGTTATTTGTACTTTTAATAGCCGTAAAAAAAGAGTCGGTCTTCCCTTTTTTAGGCGTTTCTTTAACAATTTGTTGAAAAAAAATCCCATGTTTTTTGTTATCTGCGAGTTTTAATTTGACAGGTCTTATGCGCTCAGCCATTTGTTGTGTTTGTGTTGAAATATTGTTTTGAAAATTTGCATTTCAACTCATTGTTACTTTAGTTATTATCCGCTTAATTATTAATAGGTAAAAGGAACTTTATCTCTTTATTTTCAGTAATAAGTCTTAATTTAATTTTCTGCTTTCAGTTTAAAATTACGTTTTCTTTGTCTATTATTGAGGCTTAGGCTAAGCAAAGTCATGAGAGTAATCCTCAGCCTTATCCTAAGGATAACCCAAAGCTAGAGGCTATACTTCAAAAGTCAACCCCATGTCCTAAGCGTTAGCCTTAGTCTAAGCTTTAGCCTTAAGTTAAACCTTCCTTTAAGGTTTAGCTTAAAAAAAACTGAAACACATAGTCTAAGCAGACAAGCAATTGCATTAATTTTAAACATAAGCCAAAGGCTATTTGTATTTACTTTAATAATTTTTTTTTTCCATTTTTATCAACTTCAAAAGTATTATTGAATTAATTTTTGATTTAATTGGCTATCATTAAAAGCTTTGAAATTTGGCCCACAATCTGTCAAATTTGACTATTGTAAAATTTTTTTTTTCAATAATTATGTGATAATTATTACTTCTTTGGCCTTTATTTATTGACGGCGCAAAGACATTCTTCATTCTTTACTTATTATTTGCCATTTAGCACTTCCTCTGTAAATAGAGCTTAGATTTTATTGAATATTAAATTTGACAGTTGACTTTTCGCTCCTTTTTGTTATGATTAATCACTTGTAGAAAGCATAAAATAAGAACATTTGCAAAAATATTTACTCCAAAATAAGCACAGGTAAATTAACTTGTATTTGTGGCATAACCGCTTTGCCTGATTCTCTCACATCGATTTCCCTGTCCTAGAGAATGGGATCAAACTTTGAGTTTTGTAATAGGTGTTGTTTTGCAAAGGCTTAATTTCTTTCTTTTTTGCATTGCAGAAATTAAAAGTCAAAATTAAACAAAAAAAATTTTTGCTATTATTTGTTTGTGGCAAGACATAATCTGAAGGACGGGGCCCTCCTAGGAGTTTGTATTTGAACAGGTCTTTGAACTTATTTATACTTAAATTTATCTGCATCTTTATGTTTACTTGCCTCAAAATTCTTTGTTTGTTAATAACATGCTAAATTATTTAAAGTTTCAGCATTGCGTGGATGAACGTTCACTTTTTTGCTCGAACTGTCTCTAAAAGCTTCAAGTCCAAGCATGTATTACAAGATTTAAGATCAGTTTACATACGAATTTTCGCTAATCTTTTTACAGTTCAGACCACGAAACTGAACACAGCAAAGCATTTGCAGCGCTTGAATTTTTCTCACCAATTTTGGTTAAAAAGCCAAAAAGTGGCCAATTCCGTTTTTGGCCTAATAAAATTTCTCTTCTTCTTCTTTAATATTTTTTATTCTCAAAAATACTTTATATAAATAGTTTATAACTTTTTTTGTCATTTTTATAAATTTAATTCACTTTTTGAGTTGTCAAACGCAAATTTCAAAACGACTGCCTTTTAACTCAAATAATTTTTGGGCAATTATTTTATTTCTTATTTTTTTATAATTTTTGTTTTTTGAATCTTAAATTTGCGCCTTTATATAATTTGTATGTTTTGGCGTTTTGTTTTTCTGCAATTTTTTTTTGTGTTTGAGAATACCGTTAAGTTGCTTTGAGCTTTTTTTAGTTAGCTCTTTGTGTTTTGCTATGTTTTTTTGAATCCAAAGACAATGTCCAGCCAATCCAACCTTCCTTTGCCTACTTTTTTTGTGCTTTATTAATTGTTTATTGGACGGATAATCGTGCTACAAATGGAAAAGTTAAGTTCAGCTTTAAATCAAAAAAAACTCAGGCTCGTTCACTTGTTTCTTGTAACTATTAAAATTTGCATTTAATATGCCATGTAAGAGTCAGCTGTAAGGCAGCTAATAATGGCTCTATTGGGTGGGACAGTACCTGGGATGACGCAAGTTTTCAGGTTTTACTTGGAATAAGCGCGTTTAAGATTTCGGCGCGTCTTGTTAGGTTAGTAATTTACTAGAGCGCTGAGTGGTAGCAATTGAGCTGGTATACACGTGAGTTGGTTTTTAAGCTTAAGGCCCAAATTGATGGAGATTGACTAAGCAGAATTGGTGTATTATTAATATTTTGTAATCGCTTTTATACACATTTAATACGTTCTGTTTTATCAAATTTGCCTACCAAAATCAAAATACCTGTTGAAGTTAAATTTTTCTTTTTTTCTGATATTCGACAAAAGCGCAGACATTAAGTTGATTATGAACCGACAAAATATTAATCATTTTTAATGTCGCCTAAATGTCGGGGCGCGGCGTTAATTAAATAAAAAGCGTATAATTGAGGTTAATTAAGTCTTTTGGCCTGCGCTTTTAAGAAATAACTATTTATGCCACTGTTTTTGCACTTTCTGTTTTGGTGCATTGTTTGCATACACCAAAAATAGGTTTTTGTTTGTTTTTTTTGCCGCAAATCAATTCTCCTCAGTTTTTGTAAAACATCTGTAATCTTCAATTAGCAGTGCTTTTGTTTAAACCCAAAGCAGAAATTGATTATCATTAACTTTTTTAACTATGAATGTGACTTCTTTGTTGCCTCACATTTGAGTAAAGCAAATCACTATTTGAGGCAATGTTAATGCTAATTTTTTTTATATTACCAATTTGTGGCGTATTACAGTCGCGGCAGTCAATTTGACTTACGGAGAGCTAAATTTTGTGAGTTGTCGTTTCCCATCATTTGACAATGGTAACTTATTAGTATCATATATCGATATTGGAAAGTCGAAGTTGACTGTCACGAGTTGACATTTCCGCGAGTTGCTTATTCTTTATTAAAGAAAGGCGAATAGAATTGATAACGACATAACCTATGGATTATTGCACATGTCTGCTCTTGATGGCCTGCATGCTTCAATTTTTTTAGTTTTAGAAATTTTTTTCCGCTTTATAAGATTACTTGCATTAAGGCTAGCGTTAAGGCATTCCCTGCAACGTTCTCCTCCATGTCTTTTGTATAAGATGTGTTTACATTTTTTGCGCTCATATTGTCCTTTTTTTTATTCTTTATGTTCAAAGTTTGTTGAATGCTAAAATAGTTTACATTAAAGTATTCATTAAAAAAAAAAAATTGGCGTTTAGTCCTTCGTTTAATAATCTGTCCGGCAAAAACCCAAATACCAAAAAATTCTGTTTTTATTCACGTACTAGCAAAAGAATTCAACGAGCTTGACAAAGATTATTATTATGTCCTGATTGGAATAGCTTTGGCTTAAGCTTTGCCGTATCAATGCCGTATCAATATAATTATTTATTTGACATTTATTGTAAATTAATTATAAATTTTGTATTTGGCCTTATTTTTATTCCTCAATGGTTTTTAAATTGGTAAATTTAGTAATTATAGCTAAAAAATGTTCAATTAACCAAGGTTGGATAGAAGGCACCGTTGAATGCTCCAATAATTACAATACGAGTTCCCAACATTGTGGGCCTCATGGAATGACAGCTAAGCCGCTAAGCCGGAACGACTTTTTCTCAACAAAAGCGTCGACATCAAAATGTTCACTGCACAATTATTTGTCAGCTTATTTGTTACCGGATTTTAAAAGTGACGGAGTTCCGGCCTTGCCGGAAAACCGTATTCCAGACAAATGTTCAACGCTGCAATCAAAATTTATTCCAGTTCGCAACAGAAATTCCTTTCCAGTTTTTCCTGATAATGCACTTCCGGCATTACCAAAGAATTCGCTTCCTGTGTTAACCGAAAATGTGATTGATCGTCAACAATTTTATTATTTGCAACGCATATTTATCATTTATTTTCTATTAACTATGATGGCAAATTTTAGTTGTATTGACGCAGGTATCATTTTCAGTGTTTTTTGGTTTTTATGTATTTTTTGGCCTTTCATTTTTTTGCGTAGGGACTAGGACAGAAAGAAGTCGGACAAAACCAACTCAAATATATCCAAAGACAATAAACGCAAATGCATAAAATCGTACTTATGATTTAGAAATTTGAACCGTACTACTAACATTTATTTATGCGTCTTTATGTCTTAATCCTTTTTGTCCGGGGTTTTTTTTTGCGTGTTGTCTCACACTTTTTTGTTCACATATTATTTGTCCGCATATTTTTTTTTTTATGTTTTTTTTTTTCCGGATTTTTTTTTGGAAAACTCTATAGAGGGTATCTAATTTTCGGCTTGCAATACTTCCTTTTTTTGAATATTCCAGCATCTCTTTTTAATCAAGTTGCTTTTCCGTTACAAATATTCATCAATTGTTTTAACGCAAAACTATGTATGTAATGAGCGTTGGCAAACTGAAATCCAATACAAAATTAGTAATTCTGCTGGGGACGTCATAAATACTATCTGTTTGTATTTGCCCGCTCCCCCCCCCCCCCCCGTTCACGCATATGCATACACATTTTACTTTTTAGCCCTAATTAATCCTTCTGACCAAGGTGTGATCGAGACATTGGCCGAGACATCAATCAAATATTTTGACGACAAAAATGGAGCAATTTTAAAGTCGAAAATTCATTTGTCAAAATACAAGTACACCGGAATGGGGATTCCAAAACCGAAAATTTCGTTTATGGATTGGATCAACAAGACTCAGCAAAATAGCGGTAAAACCGATCTTTCTCTTCTTTTTTTTTTACTTTAACTCGGGTTTGAGTGCCCAAGGCCAGCTGACAGACCACATTTATAAATTGATTGAGTATTTAGGCATTTTTCTGAACCACAGCTCATACTCGGAGGGCGAAGTCTTGTTGTACCGTACAAAAAGGAGTCGACATCGCGCTATTGCCGTAATGAATGTGGCGCCATCTTCTGCGCGGTTTAGTGACGCGCTAACCTTTAAGGAATGGCTTAAGACTGTGTATCCGGAACAGAAAGGTTTTTTTTATTTTTTTTACGGCAAATTTAGTTAATAACGTAGACTGTCTTTGAATCGTTTTGTGTTTTTTTGCTGCCAATATGCCACAAGTCACTTTTTTGCGAGTTGAATTATTATGATGTCTATTTTCCATTAAAAAAAATAAGTCTCATTAATTACTTTGGCATATCATGACTTAAATGTGTTACTTTATGACATTTAAACTTTGTTTATGTGTAAGCTATGTGTAAAAGCAAATTAGTCCGAAAATAAATGGGACGAAGCAAAACAATACAACATACACCCTTCAAAAAGTAAAACTAAGTTGCAGCAGTTTTACTGGATTGGGGGGTGGCGTAACTCTAGCCTACAGAATAGCGCATATCTGATGATTATAAAAGTTAGCAACAGAGCAAAGCTCTTAATTTACGCATTTCCGTAAGACCCAATTTTAAGCATGCTTTAGACGTCAAATAATTTATCAGCTTATTTTATTGTGAACTCGGATCATACGGAGGTTTACAAAGAATATTTTTGCGTTTGTCAATAAGAAACAAAAAAAATTAAAGCGCAATACCTCTGCGTTTTTTGCAAATTAATACGTATTCTTTGACGACAATTTATTAAAAATGAATACAGTAGTCATTTAATGCAAAGACATTTTTTGTATATTTGTAAAGTCTGTATTTTGTTTCCCATCGACAGACTTATTGCGCACCCATGCATGCAGCTCTGCTTTCGTATTGTGTATTGTAATGTCAAAAAATTGTCGTATTTAGAATAATGTTGTACTTTTTCAATTCGCGTAACATCATTTTGTGGATTGAAAAAAATATCGCAATTTATCCATGGATGAATTTACACTTGCTTTAAAAAATGATCTGTTTTTACATTTTTGCATTTGAAAATTGCTTTAACTACTGTAAGCAATGCGGAAGATGAAAATGCTTTCTGAATTTTTCTTGGATTAAAAATAATGTTTTTAACTGCTGTGAAAATTCTAACAATAAGCAATAACAAAAAAGCAAAAAAATTTCTTTATTTTTGCTGAAATTTTGGATTACCTAATCCTTTTTTTGTCCTAATCAAGGTGTCTGTAAACAAAAATTACAATAATGTGTAACAATTGTAGAAACAACAAAGTTCTTGCTGCATTCATTCCAAATTTTTGTTTTGTTAATTTTATTTGTACTGTTTGAATTATTGTTATTTTAATAATAATTATTGGATTAAGCGCAAATAAAAAATGTTATATTTTGGTGCATAATAAATTTGCTCATTTTGCTCTACGAAAAATGAGGAAAATTTGGAAAAAGCTTAAGAATCTTGCTTTTCTAAAGTTTTTGCATGTTAAAAATTATAATTGAGTACATAAAATGCCTAATACTTACAGTAGTTTTTTCTTTTCATAAATGTTGTTGTTTAAATAATTTCAAAATCTTATTGACACGGAAATTGTTTACTAGCGTAGCATATTTAAGTACTTACTGTATTTCTTAATTTGGTTGCTGTTAGCATAATTTCAACAGCTGCTGTTAGCTTCTCCATGATTTTTTGTTTACCATTTCAACACCTTTTGTTTTTGAATTTCTTATTGTTTTTAAAATTGTTTAATTTTGGTGATTGTTCATTTTTGTTATTTTTCCTATTATTACTGCTGAATTCGTTTCTGTTGACGCTTCACTTATTGCTGATATTGGTTAAAAAGGCCGTTGCGGATGTTTTTGTGTTTCTTCGTAATTGTTGTCATCTAAGTGTAATAAAAAAAATCAATGGCGAAACATAATATATACCGCTTTCTATCAAATCTCAAAATCATGTTCTAATGAAAACAACTCATTTTGTTTATTTATTGCGGCTGAAAATCTTTGCATATTCCTTTCTGGTGGTAAAGGGTTGTTTTTTTCTTTTGTATGCCTTATTCCTTTAATCTTTCTAGAAAACATCAAAAGATGACCTTAACATTTTTTTACAATTTGCTATAATTCGTCTTTTTAAAAATTACAACTTTTTGTTACAATTTAATCTTTTTGTTACAATTTAATCTGTCTTTTCAAAATTTACAGCATGTCTTTTTGAAAAAAATTAAAATTTTTACAAAATACATTTACATATACATACATACATACACGCAAATAAGTGTTAGATTTACATGTATGTATATACATATAAGTATTCTTGTAAATATATACCTATAAGTAGGAAGCCAAATTGACATTAAATTTACAATTCACAATTTTCAATTATCACAAAATTCAAAAAACCAAAATCTAAACATTTCAAATATTACCTTTTTTAACATTTACAGTAGTTTCCAAATCAAAATTTTTACGGTATGAAATGATCTTAAAAAATTATTTTTAGCTTTAAAAGTGAGTGTTCGTACGACTGAAGTGATTCGCCCAGTGCTGCAACACTTGTATGCGTCAAGGGACGGTTTTAAAGAGCCGATTATTATACATGCCAATACCTTTGTCAACCAAGAGCGATATGCCGGTAGACACGCTGAAGTCAGTTTACAAAGTCTTTAAATAATTTGTCTTTTGTTTCAAAAAAATTCTACTTTTGCAATTTTGAGCTTGTAACAGCTCAAAAAACTATTAATAGATACCTCTAATCATTAAAAAATATTATTTTTTTAACACACATCTTCCAGAAACCGGTGGATCTTCTAGTATTTATTCGTATTGTAACTGAACTTCTACCAGACGCAGCAATTTCATTAGGATGGGTTAAATCGCCTGATCACTTGGCAAAAAATCGATTGGATTGGGCACAAACGTTTCGCTTAATGAGCTACATTTATGATGTCCGCCAACCTGTGATAATTAATATGAAGCTAAATGATGTAAGTATACAATAGCGGGTACTGGAGTGATTGCGTCATAGTAATTAATGCCTAATTTTAGGCTGTGCATTCAATAGAGCAACTGGAATGGCTTCTTGGTGTTGAGTCCAACCCTCAAATTTATATTGTGCTGCACGGCAATATCACAGACTTTGTAGATAGTGATTTGCCTCTGCAAAAACTTGCAACAATAAGCGAAGCGAGAGCACAAAAAATATTGTTTGACGTCGACAATGGCTGGCGGCAGCGCCTCAATCGAATCATGTCTAAAACAACGCGATTACGCCGAAAGGTTTTCAATTAAATTATTTTGCTTACTCCGTATGCCACAGGTTAACCATAATCTTATCCTACCGTATTTATGACTCCATTCGTTTTTTCTTCTTTTTTTTTTAACCCAATTTTTGTAGGAAAAACGAAGCATTGAGCCAGAAACCTGGGAGAACGTTGTGTTTGCTAATTCACATGAAATGCTTTCCGCATCAATTGTTTCAGCAAGCGGCGTCGCATTCCTCGGCTGGCCAAACTCAATTTTTGTCTCCACAAGACAGCCCACTGAGTATCCAGCAAAACAGCGCGTCTCTGGCCGGGTATGTGTTTCAAGTTTAACAGCTCCAATAATGCCGAGAAAATATTTTAGGTAATGTTTTTTTCGAAGCAGCAAAGCAATGATTTGTCAGTAAATAAGAATAGCGGTATGACAGTTCAATTGTTTGAAGGCCCTGTGGAATTGGTCGACTCCACACTGCCCGACATCAAGCATTCAATAAAGGTAATCAATTTGTTACTAATAATAAAAATAGTAATTTAAATTGAGAGGCCATAACAGAGGCAATAAATTTCCAAAAATAAAGCATATGTGAAGTCGTTGTAAAAAATTCTATAGATAAAATAGTTGAAAAATAGAGGGAGTATAAAGAAGATAATTGTTTTAATAAAAATGTCTTTAGCGAGAGGGAGTTTAACACAACTCAAGTTATATTTTATACATTCTCTATATTGTTGTTGGGGTTTTAGATATTCATTGGCTACGACGGCCGCGTCTCAATCGAGAATTACGATATAAAACACAAAAGTCGGGTCTTTAGCAGAAATTATGAATTTGACGCCAATTATTACTCGTATTACCACAAAAGCAGTGTTGGAAAACTACCGAAGTGGCCTTGCTACGAATTCCAGATAGTGGACCGGGGATGGCGTATCGAACTCGACATTTGGTCTGTTGATTGTAGCCATGACAATGTCGACACACACAGTCCCACGAATCGCAGACGTAAGTCAACTGAATACGGCGGGGCTAATCATCGCGTCTACTTGCAGTTGGATACGCCCATCACAAAGTACAGTCATAATTTATGAGTGGTCAAATTGACGATAGTCCATAGTTTAACTACTATTTATAATAAAGTTATCATTTTTCAGCCCTAAATTTTTAGTTTTATGGATTGTTTTTTTTTTTCATATATTTGGGATTATGTTTTACTTGGAATACTGTCAATTTTAAAACGATATTACCATACCTCTATACCATTCTACAAGCTATTCTCTATAAATGACCAAAATTTAAGATCAATACGGGCGATGGAAATTTTTTTGAATACAACTTGAAAAAATAAAAGACTGGAGGAGTCTAAATAGTCGTTGGTAATCATGCTCCTCCAAATTGAATTACCATTACATTTAAGTGATTCAACATCTGATTCTCTATTGATTAAGAAAGTTTGAGGAAAGTCTCGGCGGTGGATAAATTTTTTTTAGAGCAGTTTGAAAATAAAGTGGCCAAAATTGGGCATAAAGAGTACATTTGTTTTTTTTTTTCGACAATATATTGTTTTTAATAAATTTTTTTAGCCATATTTTTTTTTTACATATCAATTAAGTAATATACAAATGTGTAAAATATATTCATAAATTATTTTAAATTTAATGAAAAATTGGCAAAAAAATTTGATCGTTGCGGGACCACTCTATTACCAAAATTTTCAATGATTGAAATTGCCGGTATTTAACCACAAAGGTAGAAATTGTGGTATTTAAAAGATTGAATTAATTAATTGCACAAAAATCTGATTATTTGCTGTTAACCTCTAAATAATTTTGTTTTTTAGGTCACGCAAAACTCGACACGTTGCCATCAGCAAAACCGGCGACGGCACAATCGACTTTTTGTTTCGCGAAATTTTGCACAACAATTCCGTCGCTTCCACATATTTGCAATATAATTTCCTTATTATAATAACATTTGCCTTAAACTCCATTTTTTTCTTTCTTTTATTTTGCATAATTTGATTTCAGCGTTTTCTACAATTTATTGGTCTTCTAGTCGAAAATTGCTGTGTATAAGAATATTTTTATGTGCATTCGTTGTAATAAATTCATTTGTATTTATTTGACACCTAAGCCTTTATTCATTCATGCTACAAGATTCTTGATGCCTATGAGTTGAGTATGTTTTAAGTCCAACGCTTTCAGACACTAAGTATATCATTCCATCTATCCCAACCTTTTTCTTTATATTTTTCTGATTTCTGATTTCCTTAATGTTAACTCTTGCGTTTGAAGCTGTCATCTTTTGTTTTAATCAGCTTCTCATTTGCCAAAATGTAATGATAGTTATAAAATTTATAACTGTCCGATGAAAAGCGCTATGGGACGATACGCAAGGACACTCTTAGGACTTTTTCAAACGCATTGGGATTTTGAAATGGGACTGCTTCGACAAAAATCTTCTCAAAGCTCGCTTTGATTTTCATCAATTACGTATTATTGCTTTTAAGGAGCAAATTGACAGCTATGACTCGGCGCGAGTTGAAGCGTAGACAACCCTAATCCCTAAGCAATTTGAATCAGCAGTCAGCTGACGGCCCGACAATCAAAACAAAAGTTGTCATTTTATTATACAATTGCTTTCTCTGACATGCTTCAGGCTATTCAGAAAAGAAAAAGTGCAATTGTGTTATTGAAACTCAATAAGTGTAAAATAATTTAGTATTGCCTTGTCAACTTAAATTTATGAACGTATATAATTTACTGTATAATTGACTAAAGTAAAATAAACCTTTTTATATCATTTATTTCTATTTTATGTTCATTTCAGCTTGTACACAACAAAATTAGGGACAAAAAATCACTAATTTTATTACTTTTTGATTAGTAATAAACATCTTTAAAGATCAATTTTCAATTTGATCTTTTGTAAATAGTATTTAAAAGTTTATTAAAAGTTCTTCAACCGCAATGACATTATATCTAACTGCAGTAATTTTTTTGCATCTCGCAATTTTTAGTATAACAGTGTTGTCCAATACTCCCAATTGACTCCTCATACCAAAACGGCGACCGGTATTATACGGCCTTAATTGCTTCCATTTTGTTGTGTTCCTACAACAAAAATGATTTAGATTACTTATATATATTGTCACAATGACAAAATCGAATAATGTCTTCTTTTTTTTTATCAAAGTTCTACAGGCAATCAAATTGATTGTCTTTTCTACAATAAATAATAATGAATATATGAATGACTTAAAAAAAGTCCTCAAAGTGCCAATTGTGAAAACAAATTTAAAAAGACTTGAAACAATTAGTGTAAGAAAATAATAAATTAGAAAGTCTTAGAGGGTCTAAAAACCTGCATTTCTACAACCTAAATACATTCAATGCTTTCAGTAATATATAACAACCATTTTTGGCTCATCCAAACTCCCACCTAAAAAAAGAACACTTTTTATCACTTTTTTGCCAAAAAATATCCATCCATTAAGTAAAGTATATATTTGACTATTTTAGCCTATTTTTTTTTGTTCCACCCTTTTCCATCTTTGACTCATACATTTCTCTCATTTTACAAAAACTCATAATTTTACATATTTTTTACAACTATTTCATCCTTAAGATAGCTCAAAAATTCCAGAATTAAAAAAAAATATAATATAGAGGTTTTAAAATACCGGCTAAATATGTATTTTTTAAATATTTTTATAGTCTACTTTATTTTATCATTAAAATAATTATCAACTATTTTCATTTATTTTCCTACTAATTTTAAATTTATTTTATTTTTATTTATATTATTTATTAACATTTCAAATTTTTGTTACCAATCTTTTGGCATTCTGTTTAGATAAATTTTTGAAAATCTTGCATTTCACTTACTGCTTTTTTCCCGATTACCAGACATTTGAGCGCGCGACATTTGAACGCGAAATTAGCGGCGCTCAAATGTCTCAAAAAAAAATTGAGACATTTGGGAACACCTATCAATTATTTATATCAAGTCTATATAAGCCAGTTTAGATCAGAAGTGTTGGCTCATAATCCCATAAGTACAATTTGAGAAAAAAAAAAGAATAAAATAATACGCTTACCAATTACTATAGTCATTACTATACACATTCTTTGATAAAACGTAAAAACTCATTGATTATGGCCCCCCCCCCCCCCCCAAATGTCTCGAAAAATCGAGACATTTGAGCGCCGGCAATTTTATGCTCAAATGTCTTCATTTTTTTGCAATGGTGCTTAAATGTCTCAATCTTTGTGTTGGCGCCCAAATGTCTCGATTTTGGCGCTCAAAAGTTCCGCGCTCAAATGTCTGGTAATCTTTTTTTCCAGCTTACTTTTTAAATGTTTTTCAATAGTTTTAGTAATTATTACTTTAAAAATGATTATTTAATTAATTTACTTAATTTTTATATATATTTTTTTTAAAAGTGTTTTGTATATTTGTACTAAAGTAAAAATTTAATGTTTAAGAATCAGAAACTAATTTCCAATGTTGAACTCAATGACCGATTCAAACAGACCGATTTTAAACAATGATTTAAACAATTAAATGCGTGATTAAATTTGAAAAAAAATGTACTCTATCGATTGTAAGACTTTGTTTATAAAATTATAAAAATAATTTTTACAAGTAAATTTTTTTTATTTAAATGACATATTTTACTTTACGTTTAAACTTCAAATAAAACAAATTTTAAATCTTCTTTTTTCAAAGAGTTTTTGAATAAAAAATATAAAATTGGATTACTAAATTTAAATTGTAAATTGGAATTTGACTCAAAAATAGCCATCAATAAAACAAATTAATGAATTTTATTATATATTATATTTGTATTCTAATAGTTTTTATTTCGATTAATCAAGTTTAATCTAAGCTGAGTTTCGATCGTTTTGCATTTCTTTTGCGACAACCTAATACACTCAATGCTTTCGTTTGAGCCCAAACGGTTTAATGGGTTTAGGCTTCTACAGTAGCTTACAAACTTATTTTTCAACAAAACTAAAATGAAAAAGGCGGTTTGGAATCCATATAGATGAAGCCTACATTCAAGGGGGAGAGGGGATTTAGTTGGACTCATTTTAAACTCAAATAAAAGCTCTGATTAAATGCCAATTAAAAATATTATATGCGACAATTTGAAATGAAAACATTTTGCTTATTCTGTTTATTTTTATTTTTTTGAAATAATAAGTAAAGCATCGATTTTATAACAAAGCGAATGCCTTTGTATATTGCATGATGTGGGGCTTGTTCTTTGAATGTTATGCCAATATCAGCTTTCCTTGAATATTGTATTGTTCTATTCCAAAATTGTTAATGCAAATAAAATTATTCCAGCAAAAAGGTTAGCAAAAGTAAGTGCAATTAAAAAATGATTTGCGCGATATCTAAAATGTTTTGCTAAATTATTGCTTTTGCGCAAGTGTTTGCTAAAAATCTAATCAAAAATATAATTGTTGGTTGGACAAAATCATACTAAAATTTCATCATATTCTTCTTTGTCTTCATCCGCATAGCTTAGTACATTGAGCATTTTGAAATTGTATCCGTTTAATAAATTTTTCTCCCGTGTTTTTAGAATGTCGTAGCAGGATATTCTATTTTCTCGATATCGATATTTGATACAGTCTTCCTCTCTAAACGTTAATTGCTGTCCACTTTTTGTGGAGTTGGTTAATGAGTATCTCGAAACAATCTAAAACTTTAGTTTTTACCAAAAATGTTATAATATATATATGTAAATGTTACTCACTTCATATATCGGCAATGTATTATTTCTTTCTTTGAAAAACGAATATTGGAGAATGAAATATGAAGTTCGGTTGAAGGGAAAGAACACAATTTGAGTTGTGTTATATTCGTCCCCAAATCCTTTTATTACAAACTAAAAGAATAACATTCACCTTATTTTTTTTGTTCAATTACCAACAAATTTTGTTGGCATTGACATAGTGTTGTGCTAATATACATATATAGCTGACTAACAACAAACCACTTTTGTTGCTTTAAACTATCAAAATTTGACAAAATAATAAGGCAAAAGTATTATCGAGAAAGTGATTATAAGGAGAGCCTAAGAGCCTGTCAATAGAGTTGGGTAGTTATCCAGGGTGAAGCTGGGCTAAAAACATTGTCGCGGCAATGTCAACTTATCAATGTCGATTTGTAATACCTTAAATACTCAAATGTCAACTCACTGGAAACGCCAACTCATAACATGCAATACCTTTAATTAGCCAACCTGATTGCCGCAACTTTAAAGTGTTGCAAATCGACAATTAAAAAACTGAAATTTGTCGAGTTGACATTGCCGTGAGTTGGTTATTTACCAAAAGAAATTACTTTCGAATAAGAAAAAGTGACTTCATCTTTTATTCACGTCATTTTCAAAAATGAAGTTCTTCTCCTTCTTCTTTTTTTTTTCGATTTTTTCGAAATAAAAGTTATTCACTTTTTATATTTCATTTTTTTTTTTTGTTAAATTTGAAAAGATGAAATCACTTCCTTTTTTTCAAAAGTAATTTTTTTTTTAATGAATTCTTATGCTACAAATTTTTGATGCTACAAATTTTTGATGCTACAAATTTTTTAGCATAAGTCAATCATGCCATTGCTAAAATTTTTAGTCTTACATCACCCGTTGAATTTCCTAAAAATATTTTGGTATATTCGGCTTGATTTGGTGGAGAAAAATTCCATCGGTTTGGTTTCGACCCATAGCTGCTGCTGGTATTGGCCTCATAGGCGGAAAAATTAAAGCAGTGTCCTGAGCCGTCAATGTTTATCTCACTTCTGTTATTGTTTATTGTGAATAACAAATCAATTGTTGTTCCTTTGAGGGAGAACTTTGTTTGCTCTGAAGACTGATTATTGATTATTATAAATTTAATTTTGAGATATAAAGTAAAAAAAAAACAACTTTGATTATATGTCGCAGTAATAATTGTATGTATATAAAACTGTAAATAGCATACGGTTAAACTAAATTAAACATACAATACACAAAGCCTAAGCTACCATTACAACATGATTAAAATAGTTATTGTTTTCCAAATTTTCCAATAGTCAAAATTGTGGTGAAAGTGTTTTTTTTTTTGTTTTTTAAAATTCCATATTTTCCCTTAGCTAAGTCAATTTTAGTGACAGTAAGCAGGGTTTGAACTTTTTTATATACCAAACTCAATTTTATATGCCATACTATTATTCATCTTTTTTGATTCAATATGCATTCGGCACATAATAATTGTGACGAAAAAAAATTTACCTCCAAAGAAGAGTTCCGCCTCTTTAAATTCACCAACATATGTAACGTGCTTAATATCTTTTCCTCCATTCAACACGTCGTAAATATCTATTCGCTCTAAAATCAAATTGATTAGTATTAACCTTTTTTTTTTGTCAAAAAAAGCATACTACTGTCATTCACAGCCGTTTTCCACTTTAATTCGTTGTCCGCATAGAGCTCCTAAACAGTTTGTTTTATTCATAATAGATTATAAATGTTGTTTGTAGTAACACAACAAATTTTATTTTGTTTATTGTTAAAAATGTTTTGGTCTTGACACGAAGACCTTTTTGGCAGTAATTTGATTTATAGTTTAAGCAACAGTAGTTGTCGCGCTTGAGACTTTTGAGTTGTCATATCTGGGAGTATTTTCAATAGTTGTTGTCAATCATATATTCGTTTTTGTATTTGAATTTATAAGTATATTGTTAATGACTGTTTTTTTGTTGTTGTTAGTAGAAGTACACAACAATAGAATGGCATATATATACAATCCCAAATGGATAAGGAAACTTTTTGTCGGACGGTAATAAAATTAAAATAAATGCTGAGCGGACGGTAATATGGCTTTTTTTGTCGTTAAATTTTTCGTCTGTCAAAAAGCCGAACAGACGTCAAAAACATAAAACTTACCACGCCGAAATGATCGTTTCTCAAAAAGGTTTTGAATATTATATAACTTTGTGGTACTTTTGGAATATAATTGGATTCGAATTTAAATTTGGCACATGTGCAATTGGAATTGCATTGCTTCTGATTTACGATAAACTAAAAAAACGAAAACAATAAATCTTGTTGTAGTTTTTAGAGCTGTAAGTTATGACAAACTTTGCCAATAATGAATTTATAGGTCATTTTTTTGAAGTTGGACGAATGTAATTTGATTTTTTTTGAAACTTCATAAGATATTTGTCTACTGTTGTTGTAAACTTTAAATTTGAGATTGATTGTGTTGTTTGCAAAGCTTGAAACCACAACTTTTGTTCCATAGTAAGTTGGCTCGTTGATGAGAAGGTGAGAAAAGTATGGATTGTGTGGGTAAATCTCTATAAGGTTCTTCCAAATCTCTGCAATTTGTCATTTTTAATCTTTCATATATTTTCACAGTAAACAAAAACTACTTTTAATAAGCATAAAAAAGTTTTTAATTTTCGCTAAGTAATATGAATTCATTACTTTGCCAATTGCCGTTTTTTATATAAAAAGATAAAGCAGAAAAAACTTTTCTGTTACCCCTAATAATTTCTTTCTCATTCACCCAAAAAGCGCTTTAAATTAACAACGCTTTATTATTCCAAATCAATAGCATAACAAAATATAATTATGAACACACAATTTTTTTTTAGCCTAACAACACTATGATAATCAATAATGCAACACCGCACAAAGGCTTGGTTTAGGATGAATTCACTTTTGATTACGCGAGATATTACATAACCCAAATTGAAGACAACATATTAAACCAATAAAATGCAAAACTTGCTTTTGCCCTGAGTGAGCATCAAGGCGTCAATGCCACATTTCCCGTTTATATTTTTCAAACGTTTCGACGACAATACTTCATTGAATGTTGCAAAAGAGAGTAGCCCAAGAAAAATGAAATAATTCATTCTAAATGCATTGTCATGTCAAAAATCCTTTTATAAATTATAATCTCATTACTGTACAAATGCCGCGGTTTCTTTAAAACAAGTGAGTATTGACTAACAATAGTCTGCTAATTAAAGTTAAAGCATGAATGTTAGAAATACATCGCAGTGAACGAAAGAGCGAAAATTGAACTCATCCCAAATTGAGTGGCTTGGCAAGCTTCGTAACCACTAGACTACCCTAACCACCGACCCAACTTTAAAAAATTCTTTTTATTATTGAAGATGAAAACTATTATCTCTTTTTGTTTTACTGTTACAGTTACAAATTTAATGCATGTTGCTGTTCTAAAGGCTTAAGCTTTAGGATTTTGGTCAAACCTTATTACTGTTTAAAAAATGCATATTTTACACAGATTCAAAATATCACTTGTTATCGCTCATCATTTTCTCAACCAACTAAAATGGGCCAAAATTAAGTTTTGCTTTTAGTTAGCTAGATAATCGCTATTTTGTTAAATATTCTAATAAACATCACCATTAGTTTCAATTATCTGCATGACAAATATTTACAGTATGCACAGCTGCTCAATTCAGCCAAAGCAAAAAGGAAACTAATTTATCCTTTTTTTGAAGACTTTATATATTAAAAGTTGAATGCACTATCGCCTACATTATGGCTAAAAATCATTTGCCATTAATAATTTTGTCAAAAATATTTTAGTTTTTGTTATCATAGTTAATTGCAAATTGTCAGCTCTTGTTAATTTTTTTAATGTGTTGCTCTCTGTTCAAAATTTTGCATGTCGACTTAGAGTACTCTATTGCAAAAAAAAAATATAAAAAATAACTTTGATTTTATTTTATCAATTACATACTCAGAAAAACGACATTTAACATTGAAATGGTTAAAAATTTGTAAAAATACTAAAAGAATAATAAACTTTTTCTCGGGCATAAAAAACAAAATGGTGTCAAAATATGCAAAAAATTTATTTCCATATTTGGTTTAATCGTGCATATATTGAGTTTTCAGACCATTAAATATATCTTTCAGCAACATTTCTGAAAAAAAAAAACATTCGTTGAAAAAGCAAAACTTTAAAAATGTGCATTACAAATGTATGGCGCATAAAAAGTAAAACGTTTTAATTTTTCTTCAAAATCTTCAAAAGTCAAGTTTTGAGCATCATACAGTACTCCCACGCAAAGAACGCCAAACCGGCAAAAAAATGTACTAAAATGAAAAGAAGTGGAAAAAGATTTTGTTGTTTTTATTTACGCATAAAAAAGCTATCCACCACTGTTTGTGACTTGACTTATGAGTTATTTAGCCAAAAAACACAAAGCGCAGTTGGCGAAACAAATTCATTATTTTGCTGATTAAACGGCTTACGAGTCGCGTATCTGCCTTGAAGTTGAATAAAACTTGATAAGTTTAAAATCTTGTAACAATACTATAAGTTTGAACAAGAAAGTTAGATCACTTAATCCGACATACTGAGGATATCCTAAAATGTAAATATTATTTAAAACTCGGTTTATTTGATTGTCATAATATCTCATCTCCAATATGCCTAATAACTACACAGATTACGGCGAGCTGATCATCTATATTGTATATTTTAGGAGTCACTTGCACGCCATGACATTAATTGTGTCATTTTTAGGCAAAGAAATACAGAAAACATTACTTGAATTACTTATTATCAATGATGAGCCAATTCTTGCAACTTTTTTTTCCATCGTTTTTCACTTAAAGTTTAAAGTTGTTGTGAATTTTCAGATTGTTGTATCACCTGACGCAATTTTTTAAACCAACCTTTTTACTAATATTCAAACTTCCTAAACCTAACACAACTTTTGATTTGGCTTTTTAAAAATCTTAAAATTTTTTTAACCTTTTAAACATTATTTATTTGCCGTAAATTTTTAGATTTTTGTAAAATATTGACGGAATTTTTTAAACTTCAACTTTAAATTTATTAATGATTTTTACGCTTCTAAAAGAGACTGCATTAAGTCTGGGTGTGACGTATGGCTTGCAGATGCCACATTTAAAATGGGCCCGAAATGTTTTCCAAAATGGGGGTCATTCACGGGCTATACCGGAACCGGTCACTCCTTTTTGTGTTTTGTTTATTACCAAATGAATGTCAACTTACTTACAAATGCGCAATTAATTTAATTTTTAAAAAACTTGACCTCATTTTGGTTGTAACCTTTTGGCCCAAAACTTTTCTGTGATAACGCGTTGGTAGAAATATCAGTAGGTCTGGAAACGAAATATATATATATATATATATATATATATAACGATTTGAACACCGAAAGCGTCTAAAACTCAACAATAATTTCAACTATGATAAGTTGCCAGCCCTTATACAATGCATTTTGACATCAATTCATTTAAATTTTTTCTTGTGATTTTTAATTACTAAATAAATTATTTTTCTCCTTTTCCTTTTCCTTTTCCGCTTATTGCAATTTTCCTTTTGAAAAGCGTTTCATTAAATGAGCCTTTACCTTATAAAAAAAGTGAGGGAGTTATTGAGCCATTCAACAGCTCCACTTTTTTACACCTCTTTGACTCACCATTTAGAATTTTGTTCTAATTCAATGAAATATTTCTTATTGGCTTGCTATTCCTCTTCAAAATAGGTGCGGCAGTTTTACCGACAGCACTTTGGCTATTTACAGCTTTGCCCAATTTTACGTCATGTCATTATTCTTCTAATCAAATTTAAAGGCTTACAAGAATGAGATTTGGAATATTGCTTTGTGTTATGTTATTTGCTGCGAGACGGTGATTTTCGGTTTAGGCGCCAGACAGTTGAGCGCTAGACGTTTAGGCGCCAGCCGTTTTGCCGCTGACCGTTTAGGCGCCGTTTGAAAAAAAATTAATTTTTTTTCATTCTTATAATTTTTGCAACTAAAAATGATTGAAGTAATGAAATCCTATTTATAGTTCTACTTAAGTGCATTTATAACTTGCAAGTCTCTAATTTTTGTTCACACCGCCAAAAACACAGTTTCGTATTTTGGCTCCATTTATCGAATACAAAGCCAATTCATTCATTTTTATATTTTTGTTCATCACGTTTTGTTAACAACGGCTCATTTTACATTGCAATCTAAATTTGTACTAGCCAACAAACGGCAAGTAAAGCATTATTTCCTAATAAAAAACAAAGGAATTCCACAAAAACTTTTTCAAAAAATTAAAAAGACTTTGCAGAAAAATTCCAAAAATTGTTTCTGGATCGCAAATTAAAAAAAAGTGCACTAATTTTTGCAATTTTGAAAGAAAATTTGAAAAATTTGATAATACACAGGTAAAAAATATAATTGGCGCTAAAACGTACCGGCGCCGAATCGGCAACGCCGAAAAGTTCTAACGCCCAATAGTAGCTTCACTTACAGCACAATACGCCTAAAATTGTTCAGTAAACTGCAATTAAAAATGTTATCTATGAAATTATCTTAAAAAGATCGTTTACATCTCTGAATGAGACGGAATTGGGACAAAATTTGACACTAACAGGAGTTGAAGGCTCGGCTTATAGACGTTCCGGAGTTGAACTTTTATTTTCTGCAAGTCTTTTTGTATTTAGGCATTAAACACCTCTTCTTGAATTTGATTGAAAATCTTTTTTGTATTATGGTCAGTTGCGCAGGCATTAAAAGTCCAAAAATTTTAACTACTACATAATACTACAAAATTCTACGCAAAGCCTAAAACTTTTACCTTTACTTTTAAGCCTTAAATTTTTGTTTGTAAATGTGAATTCAGCTTTGCATTTAGCTAAATATTGGCTCGAATGGTATTTTTTTTTAAAAACACAAAAATATGGTACTCATAAACGCTTTCCTTTTTCCCAGAGAACAATTTACGGTACATTTTGCGCGGATTACTGTATTCAATTTAAAAAAAATTGTTCAATTTTACTCAAAAATATTCAATTTTGAGATTTGCGTCTTTTTGTCCGTTTGTCACATAACCACCGAGTACGATCTCTTATAAAACAATATTTTTGAGGTAAATTGGTCAAATACTTATAGTACTTATTTAACTTTCGCTTCTCTAATTAATCTTTTCTGTTCAGTTCCCTTTCCCATCATAACACTCCCGTTTTGAATTCCGTTAACGATATTTAAAAATTATATTTAAAAATATATAAAAAAATTTTATAATAACGGTGAAGATCAAACAAACAACTTCAATTAAGCATACTTTTATTCAAACATTATTTCAACATACACAAAACACAAAAAAAAAAAAATCAAACAAAAAATCAAAAATGTCAAAAAAAAAAAGGAAAAACCATCTAAACGATTGTTGTTCAACATTAATAAAATTCAAAAAAAACATTAAAAAAAACTTTTCCTTAACACTAAGGAGGGCAAATGTAAACAAAAATAATTGGAAAAACAAAGGGTTTCTACTCAAGAACATTGCCTTTAATTGAAATAGCATTTGAAAAAAAGAAACAAAAGACGGGTGGAGGACAAGCACTTATGACAACCATAGACTGATTGCTGAAAAAGAAATTCCTCATCACTAAGCTAGGACAATAGAGAAAACGACAACAGAAAATAGTTTACGTGCACAATTACTACAATGAGAGAAAAATGTATGCGGACAAAAAAAAACGCTAGACAAAAATTTCAAACAAAAGGACGCAGGAAAAAAACCAGTATAAACTAAATTGACTGATTATTTGCCTTTATGCCTGCATTTTCAACCGTCCACCTTTTGTCTGCGTCTTTATGTCCGGCAACATTTTTTTACCTAGAACAAATAAACAAAAAAAGGGCAAAAACAAAAACACTTTAAATAGACAATGGTAAAACGGGAAGCAAGGTTGCCGAGACAAGATACCCAGTATGGGTTGGCTGTGTGAAAGGGAATGGCATAGTCTCCAAGATTTCTTTGTCCTCCGCTGAAGAGTCGACGCACGCGTCGGCGCTAGGCGGCTGCGCCAAAGTGTGTTTGCGCTTTTTTGCCTTTTTGGAGTCGGCGTCGTTCGATTCCTTGACGCCGTTGTTGTTGGCTGCCGACTGGTTGCCGGAAATTTCCTCCAACGTCTCGCTGATCACGCCAACCACCTAAACCAATGTTTCATTGTTAACTTGTTATAAATCGCAATTTGAGACCAATTCTAAAAGAAGGTTTAAAAAAGTCAATAAAGGACAAACATTTTTGGTCAAATCAAACGCCCATGAAAAATTCTACATAAACTTAACTGTATGGAAAGAAATTAAGAAGGAAGGAAGGAAGGAAGGAAGGAAGGAAGGAAGGAAGGAAGGAAGGAAGGAAAGGAAGGAAAGGAAGGAAAGGAAGGAAAGGAAGGAAAGGAAGGAAAGAAAGGAAGGAAAGGAAGGAAAGGAAAGAAAGAAAAGATAACAAGAAAAATGGAAGGAAAACTAAGTAAAATAGGAGGAAAAAAGAATAAAGGCATTTTGAAAAGAAATTAATAAAGAGACGTAAAGTCGAGTGAACAATGAAAAGACCTATCGTCTTTAATGAAACAAAGGATTGGACCAGCAAAAAGTCTTGTCAGTTTACACTCTCCTGTTTCATTGAAAAACTAAATTTTGGTCTTTAAGACAAGACCTGACGTAAGGCTAGAAAAGAAGAAAGGCAAGGTCGCGATGACTTTTAACAAAAGGAAAAAACGGCGCGGAAATAAAAAATATTAATAAAAGTTGTATGGCCCGCCAAAGTGCGGCGTGAGAAATAACATTAGAACCAAAAAAGTAGGGTTTGAATTAGAGAAAAGGATGACCTGCTATAATAAAAAGTCAAGGAGCGATTGGCGAATTCCACATTATGTACTTTTTTTATATTTTGAAGAGAATATTTTGTTAGTATATTATAAATTAAAAACCACAATCGTAACAACATCCTCAATCTTGCCCACCTTTCTCCCCCCCCCCTCTCTGTTTTGGAACCAAAAATTAATTAGCTGCAAAAAAAAATTGTTAATATGCCAAAATCAGGCACATTCCAAATTAAATATTGAGTTTGATTTTTAAATAAACTCGAATTTATTCCCAGTCCGGAATAAATAATTGTTTATTAATAAGCAACTTTCACTATTTAAACTCCAGTTTATTGTATTTCAAACACACTTCAACTAACTTCAAATAAAATTATTTATTTTCAAACTTTGGAATTTTTTTTTGGGAACTGTCACAAAACCCTCCCCTAATAACCAACCAACCTTTAATTTGCGCGGAACAATCTCAATGACTTGAGTCTGCACAAAGCCGTTCGCCTCCAAGTCCAAACATGTTCTTTGGACTTGTTCGATGCAGGGCGAAAAGGCGACAATCCGACCGCCCCGGGTGCGACTAATCGCCAATTTGGCGTGTCCGATCGCCTTCCACGGCGCCGGCAAGTCCAAAAACACGCCGTCGCAAGCGTTCTCCACAAAAAAGCCGTCTTCACAAGCGTCCTGTTGCACAACCGTACAGCAGTTAAGGCCATGGCAGCTAAAATGATTAAATTTTAGCTTAATTTTAAATGTAAAAGAGATAAAACAGGAAGCTCAACCTTCAAATCTTTTTCAACGTTGCGCACACGGCTCTCCTGAATGTCATGCGAATACAAATGTCCGGTTGGCGCAATGGCAGTCGCTATTGCGTGACTAAAATAAAGAAAACGGTGTAATTTACAGCTTATAATATAATTTTCTTGTTCTCTGGAATAGATAACGAATGAGAGGCTTAATGAACTCATGACCAAACAAATAAATAGCCCAATTTTTTGAAAACAACTTTTCTCTGGCAACAATGAAGCCATTGTACGGATACGGATCCCATCCCCAATAAATATGATTACTAACAAAAAACGAACAAATTTTGACTTGATAAAAACACAAAAAAAATCAAAACTAGGAAATTTTGATCAATTTTAATGGTAACGATGTTTTGCCTCGTTTTTTTGGGAAAAAACTCAAAATTGGGAATTGATGTTTGTGTAAAGAGAAATATTCATTCTAATTTTCTGTAAAAACCTTGAAAAAAAGTAAATAAAGTTGGAATTTAGTCGGCAGGAGAAAAAGAACCATACCTCCCTGGACACGCACACCCACAACATATAACTCAATCCCCATTAATGGGTTAAAAATAAAACTAAGAAAGGCTAAATTAAAAAAAATATAGTATTTCAACTTTTTTGTAGAACACAACAATGAGCGCGTATAGCAAAATCCAAGCAAAAACCTCAAGGAGCCGCTTCCCGTGCCCGTCTCACAAATCACCGACCCGGGCCTCGCGTCCAAAAGCAACAAAATGGCCGCAATGTCCGGCGTATAGAGAATCTGTGTCTGCCGACTCAACGTTCGCGTCCACAAGTGTGGGTTGGCGCGCGTTACAAAAATGTAACCGGCAGATGCTGAGATTTGCGTTCCATACCTGAAAAAAAACAAAAAATAAGATTTAAAAAAATGATAAAGCCAAAAAATACCTTTTCCCAACAAGAAATTCGTGGCGCAACGCACCGTATTTCATGTTTAGTGTGCAGCCCCGCCGCACAACTATTACGTAGACCGCCATATGATTTAGATAGATGATGGCGGTGTCTCCTTCCTCAATAACGTCTCTGTTCCGAATAAAAGTTGAGCCTAAAAAAAACGAAAGTTTGCATGTCCAAGAAGCCAAAAATAGATTAAGAAATACAAGAAAAAATTTCATTGTCCTAAACTAGCGATTTGACACTAAACGTCAATCAAAAAAATGACGAAAACTCAAAAAATAAATGATTTAAAAAAATTGTCGATGTTCAAACTCATTAATACTCTAAACTGCTTGCAAATATAAACCAAAGTCAATAAATTTTGCTTAGTCTAAAATAACGTTTATATATAAACTAAAAAAAATACCCGAAAGGAAGTTCGACGCCGACTCTAAACTCGAGCTCTTCTCATTCCCCAACATTTTTGGGTCAATAAAATTCACAAAAATTTCACACCGCCGATTTCGCCGTTAATCTCCACAAAAACTGCTTGTTTTTGTGATTCTAGTATGCTGAGCGCCTTCAGCAAAACGTCCTTGTCCAGGCCGTAAAAAGCTGAAAAAAAAATGTTTAATTAAATTTAAGTGCAAAGAAAACGCTAAATTACAAGCAGACTATGAGTAATAAGAACTTAGAACTTGAGCAAATAATGAATTGGTGCATATAACTGCTAGAAAATCAGCAGGTGTTGAACAAATTGCAAAATTTCCTTTTCTGTTGTAAGACTGAAAAGAAATGAAAAAAATATAGAAAAAAAAAAAATTTAAAAAAAAATTTTTATTATTTTTTTTAAATATGAGAAATTTGTGAGAATTTTGCGTGATTTCAGTGCTGCATTTTACTCCAAAGTTTCTGAAATTTTTAAAGATGTTTTCAGGAATTGAAAAAAAAACATGAAGTTGGTTGTAATTTTTTTAACTAAAAAAATTGAATATAACTTTTTTCTGATTTCCGAGCTCTTCGTTTACTTATGTTTCATTAGTCCTGCAACGATATTAATCCATTTTTGAATAACAAAACAAAACGTTACGAAAAATTGGTTTTAAAATTAGTTATAATGACGAGGTTTCTCCCCAATAAATGCATTTCGCCCAAATTACTCACTCCATTTAGTGATTCAAAAATGGCAAACATACATTCGCCAGAAGCGTCTTCGCCCTGCGTCAAGTCGTACAACGTAACAATATTGTTCAGGAAACCAGAGGAGGACGCCCACTCTGTAAATTTGTTGAGCCCACTCGTCCGGTCTGCGCCAATAAACGTTACAACGGCGCTTGTCCTTGTCCTTCCACTCAACGTGCTCTAAAAAAATGCTCATAAGCATTTTTGAAAAAACGATGTAAGCAAAGACTCTGTCGGTTTTTAAATGAGCAGTAAGCTGTACGCAAAAAATGAGACAAAAAGGACAAAGGAAATAAAAAAAAGTCTCTTATTGTGTAAAATATGAACATTACTTGACACTTTTTATTCATCCGAAGGATTAAAGCAACTTGAGCAATGGTTTATACGTGGGTATAGGAGGCAAAGCCTTCAAAAATGACAGAAGAGTAAAATTAAAGCAAAATATAAAATTAATATTCATATTTTATAGTTTAATGTAAGCTTAGTTCAAGTTCCAAATCACCAAAATTGATTACCATATCCAAGACTTAATTACTCACAAAACTAAAAAATAAAACCCAAAATTGGAAAACGCTGCAATAAGCCCTTCAGTTTAACCTTTAACCTACAGCTAATAAACGTGGTTGATATTCCGAATCAAACAAATAATTTTGATTAAAAGAACAATTTCAAAAGAATGGCCTAAAAGCCTTACTTTGCTGTTCCAAGTAATCAAAGACGACTCTCAACGCAGAATCGTCCAAACGGCCTAAAAAAAGCCATTAATATAACATTATAAAATGATATGCTAAAAAGGTTATCAATTTATAGCCTAAAAACTATAACAACAAAAAATTCAGTGCCGTCGTTATGACAATGATATTTTTCCATTATTCAATGCCTGCCAAAATTTATAGCCAAAATTAAAATAAACTCTATAGTATCATTTCACACATAAAACATAGTTACTATTGTAGGCAGAATACAATAATATAATTTTTTATCCAAAAATTTATATAAAAATTAGACGGTAATATCATCACTACAATGTCATTTCTACAATACTACAAATTCTTATCATAATCAAACATACGGTGGTACTATGGTGAATATTAATGCAATTTTTTTCAACAAAGTATTTCTAGTACAAGCCCATTTCAAAACGATGATAGAGCGGTTTTACAACGAAAACGAAATATTTTAAATTTTTCAAATTAAAATTTTTTTATTGAACTGCTCAAAACGGAGTTGTAAATAAAAGTTGCACAACATTATCCTGTCTTTTATCCAAGTTGTGTGCATTATACAGTACAAAAAAAAATCTGCATCAGCCTTCATGGGTCCTTTAATATAATCCAAAGTTATTTTGAATTTGCGCCAAAACATTCAAACCAAAACAACAAAAAATTTATCTTTGCCTATCATCAAAATTTCCACTGGTCAAAATTGGAGTACCAGTATTACGTTACAAAGAGCTTTACCACAGACAATTTTTTAAGGAAACTTTCAATTTAACAAAAGACTTTTTATAGTGTTTATGATAGAAGTTGGACTCCTGGGCGCCAAAACTTTTTTGGCGCACAGTATAAAAACGAAAATTGCACTCAAATGGCGGCGCCAATATTACAAAACAAAAAAAATTACGATTCAGTTTTGTGTTGTTAAAAAGCTCGGATTTGGCAAATTCGTCCAAATTAATCGAATAAATCCTATGGCACTGGCAATAATCGATAATCAGACGACACCAAGCTTCTAGCTGTTTTTCGCGTGCTGCAAGATTGGGCTGGATCCTAAAAACACAAATCTAGTCGAAAAACCAAGGAAAACAAAAAAACCAAAAATAAGTCTTACGTAAAAAAAGGCGCAAAATCAAATTGCCAAGGCCATTGAAAAGTCATTTTAGTGAAGTTTCAGCATCTTAACACCAAAAAAAGAATAAATCAAGCAAAAATGTAATATAAAATATCGAAAACTGTGCCAATTTTTGTCGAATGCTTAAAAAATTAATTAAATTCGTAAAAAAAAAGGAAATTTCGGCGTAAATTAAGAAAAAGCACTTGGTTGTGGTTTAAAGACTTTGGCTTAAAGAATTAAATTTAAATAGTATGGTATGTGGCGCAAAGTAATCTAAAAAAGACAAAAAAAAATAGATCAACAACAAAATATGGAAAATGACAGATAAAGAAAAATTTTAATGGCCCCATGGGGCGTGGGTTAGGTTTAAGATAATTTTGTCTTCACTGCCAAAAATGCCCCAAACGATCAATGAAAATTATGTAAAAGAATGTATAGCCCATTTTTTACATTTCAAGCTCCTATTAATTTTTTTTATTTTTGGCGTCATACTGTTTTGAACAGGTTAAGTGTAAAAAGAAGGATTTTTTTGTATTTATCCTTGACATTCCGTCCAAGTTTAGGATTGCAAAATAGCATATTTAAAAAATTTCAATTTCGCCGTTTATGCAGGATTTTGTGACAAATCGGCGCTTTCGTGGTCAACTCCACCCCAACTAAAATTTTCTTATGTATTCGGCAAAAATTTATAAAAGGCTTCGAACACTCAGCTCAAAACAAAACATAAACAGCAACAAAAACACAACCCCAAGAATGGAAACCGGAAATTGAACAAAACAAAAACCGGAAAGAATCAAGGAGCAAAAAATTTCCAAAAAATCCGAAAAGATTGAAAAAGTAAAAAAACTTGACACAACACCAAAATTATATTTAAAAAGCAAAAAGTCTTAACACGACATTCTACTGTCGTTGTAGGGTGAAATGAAATAAGAATTTTTTTTCTAAATGCAAAAATTTAGCAGATTTGTCGACCCACTTTACTGTGTTTGGTTTTAAATCGAGGGTTTTCGTCTGTATCCGAATTGCTTCCCACAAGGACCTTGTCCCTCAGTCCGTTTTTCCTCTTGTTATGCCCCAATTCTTTTTGATTGAATTTTTTGCATTTTAATTTTTGGTCCTCAAAAAGTAAATTTTTCTCGTTGATTTTTAGACCTCAGTCGATTTTCTTTTTTGTGTTTCGGTCTTGATTTTTAATGATTTCGGTGCCGTTTTTGAGGGTCTATCGCATTTCACTATCATTTTACAGTCAAAAAAAAATGTTTGTGCCTTGAAAAAGCAAATGATAAGCTCAACGGACTGCATTAATATGCCTAGCTAAAGCTTATGTTAACCCAACTCTGCTCATCTCTATTGTTGTGTTTTTTGCTTCCTTTCTCGGACTTCCGAATTTTATTTTGTTGCCTCTCCCAAAGTGGATAATTGCGCCAGTTTTTTGTTACATAGTATTTATGGCTATAATTTTTCGTTTTCTCAAATTTACCTTTTGTTATTTTTCAGTTCAGTGAGTGAACATGAAGCTCAATATTGCTTATCCGGCGAACGGATCACAGAAGGTGTTCGAAATTGACGATGAAAAGAAGCTTCGCATATTCTACGAGAAGCGTATGGCCCAAGAAGTCGATGCCGACTCCCTCGGCGACGAGTGGAAGGTATCTTTTTGTTGTTTTCTCAACTTTCTTGCAAAGTTAAATTTATAGGGCTACATTCTGCGCATCACCGGTGGAAACGACAAGCAAGGTTTCCCCATGAAGCAGGGAGTTATCACCAACGGTCGCGTCCGCCTTCTCCTCTCCAAGGGACAGTCGTGCTACCGCCAACGCCGCGCTGGTGAGCGCAAGCGTAAGTCCGTCCGCGGCTGCATCGTCGACGCCAACTTGTCGGCGCTTGCCTGCATCATTGTTAAGAAAGGTAATTGTCTTTTTTTTTGTTTGTGATTTGAATGCCCGTAGGTTTTGCGTCTGTTTAAAAGGCATAAGGGCATTTACCAACATTGCGTTGTTATCTTTCAAGGGATTTGTATTTTTTTGGTCGCTTTCTCTTTTGCTATTTTTTTTATTCAAAAAACGCTTTAAGGTGATGGCGAAATCGAAGGTCTCACAGACAAAGTTGTTCCCCGCCGTCTTGGACCTAAGCGCGCCTCCAAAATCCGCCGCTTGTTTAACCTGAGCAAGGAAGACGATGTGCGAAAGTACGTCATCAAGAGGACAATTACCAAGGAAGGTAAACCTTTTTTCTTTTAGTTTTTGGGCGCAAGCGCATTTTCGTTCTTTGTTTTCAGGCAAAAGGACAAGAACCAAAGTGCCCAAGATCCAGCGCCTCGTCACTCCAGTTGTCGTGCAGCGCAAGCGCAAACGTGTTGCCGACAAGATGAAGCGCCGCACGAAGAGACGCGAGGAAGCAGCCGCCTACCATCAACTCCTTACCAAGTTCGCCAAGGTTTGTCGCTTTCCCTTTTTTGGCGCCTCACAAAGCCTTATTTTGCCATTTTTCAGGAAAAGCAAGCCCAAAAGGTCGCTCGTCGCCATTCTTCCACGTCGCACTCCGAGCCGAAACAATCGATTTCCAAGAAATAAATGTTTCGTTTATATGTCTTTTGTTGTGTTAATGCTTCTTTGAATCGTTGTTATAAAAGTATTTTTTTTGTTTTTTAGCGGAATAATTGGAATTTACAAAATTTTTTAATTAAGATTTGTTTATGAATTACGTATGATGAATTATGGTCTTTAAATATTAATTTTTTATCATAGTATAAATGAGTATTGTCCTACTTGCCAAAAAAAATCTGAATATGCAAACTTTTTTGACTAATCTTAACAAGGCTAGTATTTGATAGTAAAAATCTTTTTCCGGCTAATGAAAGATTGCTGCTTTCCAGATTCGTGATCAAATTTTCAACAAAAATCAATTGTTGCGGTGTTTTATTTTGCATAAAAAAGGAAATGTCTATGCTCAGGACAAAAATCAATTTGTATTTCAACAGATCGACTTTTTCCCTGTTAGCTCACATAAAACCAAATTTAAAATCGTTGTTTGAGATGTTTGAGTCTTTGGCTTTGCTTGCTAAATGGATTTGTGACAAACCTGTTTAAAAAAATTCGATCTTTCGGAATCATTCCACATTTAAATTTAAATGCTACAAATTGGTTTTTTCCCCAAGAATTATCAATCATCCCCAAAAAGAGGTTGTGCTGCCTTGATATAGTTGCTATATAATTTAAGTGCACCGACGAAGGGAGGATTTCGTTTTGAGAGTACGCAATTTGAATTCTCATTTTCCTCAATCAATTTATAAATGAGCCGCCAAAAATTATAATTTTTTATTAAGGCTATTAATTGTCCCGTAAAGTTAAGTGTTAAAATACTTTTTTTAGAAAAATTTATGCTTATTTTACATCTACGTCCAAGGCGAATCAACTATGTATGATTCGTAGTTGAACATAGTCAATTAGAGTCTTAACACTTGTTCACCCAAGATTGCTAGGCAGGGAAATCAGTACTTCATCCATCGCCCTACTCGAAGCAAATTATCTTTATAAAACAAATATTTAAATTTCCAAAAAATTATTTTTCAACAAAGACCTTAAAAGAATCATTTGGGACGTCTTTTCCGGCGGCATTCTACTCCTCAAGTCATTGGCCACCTGTCGCAGGGCCAAAAAGGCGTGTTCGGACGGCGCGCTCGACGCCGGAATGCACAATATTGATTGAGCAAATTTCGAAAGGTGCGGAAAAAGGGATTCGTGCTGGCTCCAAAACTGTAGCGCACTGCCTTCAAAGTCCTGGATCGCGTTGTATCTGGCCATCTCGTCTCGAATGTTAAACTCCGGCGTCACGTGGAAATGCCTTTTGCGAGGATTGGGACCGCTGCCGTTGAATAAAAATTTTTTCAACTGGTCTGTTGCTAGCGAAAGCGCCTGAAAACCGCAATAAATTACTGTAAAATTTAATAAATGACTATAACTTCAATACTTTATTGAGATACACATCTCAATAAGTTACTGTAAAAAGTATATTAAAAATTTGAGTAAGTTATAATGTTATTACTGTAGCAAAAATGCCTAAAATTTCAAAAAAAATACTATACTTAGTAAGTTTTAAATCTCAATGAATTACTGTAATGCAATTACTTTAAGGAGTTTACCTAAAATTCACATAAATTGAAGTAATGTTGATACGGTAACAAATGCGTATAAAACTTCAAAAAATTACTGTTATGCAAATACTGTGGCGAGTACGCATAAAAAATGAAATAAATTACAGTAATTCTGTTACCGTAACGAGTACGCCTAAAATTTATCCTCGTGTAAAAGCATCAATAATCCTCCACCTCCGTTTCATTCCATTGCGGAATTTCCTTGGCGATTTCCGGCAGTTGCGCCTTTATATATGGGTCGAGGTAGGCGGCAACCAACGGTAGCCAGTGGTTGAATTGCGACAGTTTTTGCTTTAAAACCTCCACCGCCGACTCCGCTAAATACTCCAAAAAGTTGTCGGGGTTCGCCTCCACCAATTCCGTTAGACTTCTTAATAGAGTAGCAAAAATCGGGACGATCAGAGAGACCGACACAGTTCTTTCGCTCTTCAATTCGCTGATGTGGGCCGTAAATTTTTCGGCGAAGACCGTGTAGGCGGAGAGCTCCACACGTACATCTTCAAATTCTTGAAGAGACGCCGCAAACTCGGGCGTGATTCGCTGAATCGCAGTTCTGATCCGCTTAAAATTTTCCACAAATTTTTGGATCATGCGCGAGTGGGAAAGCCATAGCGCGTCCGTCGGCAAGTACAGAACGTCGCCAATCTGGGCAGCTAACTCCTTTTTGCGCCGTATTTTTTGGATGAATGGGCGCAACGCGGTAATCTGTTTGTAAATGTTCCGCAATTTCTCAATTTTTGTAGGCAAAAGTTCGGACTCCTCGGGGACTTCCAACGCTTCGCGGCAAATCGTGTTGATTACATGGCACGGTGAGCAGATGTATCTATCTAAAGAAAATAATGTTAAGTGCTATAAAACTGACCCTTCTTTTTAGCTCACTTGGTAAAGGAGAAAAAGATTGGGAAACGAGAATTGAGAAAGCACAAAATAATGATAGACATTTGCGCACATCGCCATTTGAAGTGAAAAATCGGAAGTTTGCGCACAAAATAATTAATTAATTTAAGGACATAGAGATATGCGCTAATAAAGAGTAATTATTTTCAGCAATTCCGGATTACAGAGTTTTGCGCATATAGCGCTTGAAGTATAATTTTAGGGATTTGCGCACAAAGTAAAAACGCAAATATATGGAAGTAAGAACAGGCAAAATAAATAAGCATTTATTTCATTTCCGGAAGTCAGAGATTTTTGCGCCCAAACAACTGTTGTTTTAAAATTATGCTGCGTGCGCCAAATTCCGCATTTCAATGCCATCGATATTCATAAACATGTTTGTAGTTAGCAAAAATGTGGCGATAAAAATTGCTTTTATTGCGAATAATTAAGTACTGCTTCAATACGGATATACTGGTTGGAGCATAACCATAAGCCAATATTCAAGACCACGATAAATTATCCTAAGCATATGTAAACTCCATCACCTCAGGCTTGGGCAACAATCTCATACATAGGCTTGTTCAATTTTCTCAAGCATATTATTTATAGGTTCAGCCGATCATGCAATTTGCAAAAACTCTAAATAAAGGAGGAGTTCGACTGCAATGGCCATTGCATTAGGAAAAAAATCTATGATCCAGATTGATCAATGGGCTAATAGGAAATGTTAAAAAAAAAGCTAAGATTTTTCTGTTTAACATTTCAGTCGCATCACTTGGTCGTTCTTGAAAGCGTCTTAAGCTGAACTCCAGAGGCTTAAACAACTCCATTAAACTTAAGCAATAATGTTTAAGCACTAAGCTCTCACCTTTAGCATAGGCTTAGGTTTAAGCAACTCCCTTAAGGCTAGACGAATTACCTTAAGTATGAGCAGCATAATTGTAATGGAAAGCGCCTTTATGCTAAACTCCAGAGACTTGAACAACTTACTTAAACATAATAAACAATTACGAAAAAACTTAGGATAATGCCTTAAGCAAATGCTTAGGCGACTACTTTATGCAAACACAAAACTCCTTGAGCAGTTACATTAAAATAACCCCCCAAACTTCAAACTTAAAAAAGCAAATTTCATAACAAATAAGTTACCATAATCAGCAAACACTTTTTGGATGTTCGGTCCTTCGTCGGTGACAACGCCCATCTTTCTGATGTCCGCCTCGTCCAACCCGTGCTTTAGCAACGTCAACAATAAGTAATTCTTGATGTTCTCTGTGGTCTTTGAGCAGCCGGGAAGGAATGGCGCAAAAGTCATCACAAACGACCTCAACGTCCAATCCTGAATGAAGTGGCTGGTGATGACCAGATAGTCGACGTTCCGATTCGAAAAGTCCAACGTCAGCCCACAGCCGTTGTACTTCATTGTGTCCAATATTTTCGGAAGGACAGTTGTCATGCAATTGTCCAACGCGTCCTCCACAGACAAACCAAGGGACAATGGATGAGGAATCAGCTCACGCGCATCGAATTTTTGCCCGCTTTTGCTTATGATTATGCTAAAATAAAAGGGCTGAATGTTTTATTGTGTTGGGCTGGGAAATTAGTTGCGGTTTAGATCTGACTTCATTATTGAGTCGAGGACAAAAATCAGAGTTAAATCCAGTGCCTAAGTAAAAACCTTCAAAAATTTTTTTTAAGGAGTCAAAACTGAGGCGCCGCTAATGTTGCAAAGCCTTCAGGGCATTCCATTGGTTAATATTAAACTCGACATTACCCAGCCTTTAATTCCTAGTGCAGGCAAAAGATTAAGATTTCTGAAGGAAAGGCTAAATAGTTTAATGTCTCAAGAAAATTGTTAAACGCCAAAAGTTGGCTAGTTAGGAAAATCAGGAAACACAAAGAAAATTGTCGTAAAGACAAAGCAAAAAGAAGAAATTATTGTTGCAGGACTATTAAAAAAATTACTTCACGAAAATATGTAGGAAAAAATAATTTTCGATGAGTTTTCTAATTTCGGCAATTTTTCTCCTTCGATTTTCGGGGCGAAAAAATCCTAAATTTCGCTTTCCAAAATTTTTTTTTTTCAATTGAAGAAAAATTAAATCTATGGCTCTAAAAAAACGCCGAACAAAAAGACGCGAATTTTACAAATAAGTACAGCAGAATAATTAATTGTAAAATTATCTGACATGAATACAGTAAACAAAACCAAATTTACCGTATTATCTTTAAAAATTGTTCTGTTAGACATTATTTTAGAAATTTGCGACCTTTTGCATACCCAAATGTCGAGCAATTCTGGAGGTAAGTCATAATAATGATATTTTTATTTTAAAGTATTGTACAAGAATTCAGCAAACAACTGTAAAAAACTAAGCCGCAACATCGCATGGCTTTAAATCCGTACAAAATTTAAAACACTCGTCTAGCATAATTAAGCGCAAAGAAAAAGCAAACTTACGCCAAATCGCCAATATTTTGTACAAACGTTTGAAAGCCGACACCGCCAACAAAATTAAAGGGCCGCGAGTCCTCCACAACCATTCGTGTGCACCAACTCAGGACCTTAGGCTTGAAATCTTTGGGGGCGGACGGCAGTAAAGGCACATCCGGGTGGCTCGACATGATGTGGTTCCTAAAATTAGCCAATTAAACAAAGAAGTTTTCCAAAAAAAAAAGCTACGTGCAGTGGGTTCGGCTCTTCCACGAATAGGTGACGTAACAAAAACTGCACGCCAAAACGTCTTTTGGCGCCGACGGCCCAGCCAGCTTCACAAAATATTGGGCAGCAACAGAGTATCCCTTTAAGCGGACCACCCGCCAAAGGCCATTCATTAAGTTTGCTTTGATCTAAATAAATGTAAAAGCGGGTTTAATGCATAAAAATTAGTTCAAGCGGCTTCTCTCTGATTGAAGAGCTTTATATATACTTTTCAGGTTTTTTTTTTGGAGTGAGCCTCTGTGCGAAGGAGAGCTCCAATAAAACAGTGCTTCCACTTTGAAATGCAATTGAATTAGATGGTAATAACACAAAATAAACAATATACGCAAACAGTACAAACTAGATCCGGACTGAGAAATGTGAATCTGAGCGTTTGGAAAAGTAAAATAAAAATACAAAACTAGAGGCACGTCGTAAAATGAAGTGGAAAAAATAAAGCAGTGACAAAAAATAAAATTAGGCTAAGACTGCACCACATGAACAGAGGTTTAATCCAAAGCCTAAGACTAATATGAATTTAAAGAAAAAACTAACGGATTCTCTGGAAAGGGAGATTGAAAGGCTATAAAAAAAGCGGTATATCGTATTTCTTCTAATAAATAAAACAAAAGCCCGCCAAAGTTTTCTTGCTTGTTTTATCAGTTTTAGCAACGGAAAAACCAAAAAACCACCAAAAAATGTAATTTGGTTAAACGAAAATTGTTCCAAAGAACATTAAACATAAGAAAGTATCCCTAACGGCGCAAACGATACTTATGCCTAAGCTAAAAAATGAATCATAATACCTCTGCTGGCGTAAATCGTTTTCTGACCCACACTTTTGCGCCATTCCCGGGACCACCACCCAATTCGGTATCGGCTTCATTGATGGAGTCCGATGTTTGGTCTAATTCGTCTTTGCCGTCGTCAAATAATTCAACGTCATTATCCATTTATACCAAAACTTTTTATAAATAGCACCCCTGTAGAGATTTGTAAAATACAGTACACCCTAATTTTACTTTTTCCTCCTTGGAAGTTCCTCGGCTTTAATTGCTTTTTAGCTAATCTTTAGCTAATCTCCCTTAGATAATTACCTCTATTTCATTAAAAAAATTTTAAAATAAAAAATTTTAAATTTGGGTCTTCAAACGAATACAAGCCATTTTTAAAAAAAATGGCAACCGCCTATTTAAAATGGCTTTTGGCCAAATTTCTAATGCTAGTAACAAAAAAATATGCTTTAACATCTGTAATAGAATTAATTAACATTTCAGGAGTGAACAGTAGAAAGAAAAAATTAATTTCATTACGCATTATGTCAATTGGTATTAAATGTTTAATTCACAGCGATACTGAAGTATGTACAATTTTTACTCCTCTTTCATACTGTAATTTCAGAATTAGAATACCGTAACCCCAAGTGACTTTTTTTCACGGTTTGTAAAATTAGTGAAAAAATGAAATTTTTTTTCGTTTTTGAATTAGCATAAAATTGCCAATTTTTAACCCAATTCGGCGGTAGTTGATTGAAAGCACATCATCTTTCAAAAAAAAAAAGAAGAACGACGCATAAGTCTTCCCGTATTAACAAATGGCCAAAAAGGCCTTTTGTCAAAACAACGAAGAAGTGATGCAAGAATTATTTTTTGACGGAGTGAAGAAGCCTTTACCAACAACTTCTTTGATTCTTGACTTTCGATGTGTTATCCTTATAATTATTTAATAAAACTGTATTAAAAGCCGAATACCAGGAAATATAAAAAAATTTATTATGCAAAAAATAACGCAGCATTGTACAAATGAAAGGGGGGCAAAAAATGTACATTTTTGAGATCTGAAAATTGTGAACATAAAATATAAGGTTTAAAATTCAAACCGAAAGCACATTGAAGTGAGTTAAGAAAAAAGAACTATATTCCTTATTTTCGCTATCTTTTTTAATTGGTAAAAGTGGAAATATTGACTACTAAAATTGGCGTAATATGATTTAAAATTATTTCTAACTATTGAAAAAATGTCTAAAACTATGTGGAAAAACTTTTTGAAGTTTTATACTTTTTGGTAATTTCCAAAAAAAAATAAGTCGTAGTAAAACACAAACCTTTTTTTTCAATCAATAAAGAAAGATAGAAAAAATATGAACTATAGAAGACATAGTATTTACAATTAGGCGTTTGTGATTAATTATACATAACTTACATTTTTTTTATTCAATCCCAACATCATTGCATGCAGGAGTTATAAATTAGAGAAAAACGAGGAGAATGTTTTGAGGCTGATCAAAATTGCGCCAAAATTTTGTCCGGCACTCAAATTTGTTACGTTGTTATAAAAAATTTTATTGGAGTATCATAACAACTCCTTCATTGGGCGCCATCTCAAATCCCGTGCTAGCCACGGAAATACGCTGGTGTGGATAAAAGCGTTGACTGGCCGAGTTTATGACGAGAACTTTAAACGATAACTCCTTTATATTGGTGTGAAATGGAAGTAAATCAAATAGAGGCAAAGAGACGGTAGACGCGCCCAAATTTACTGCCAAAATAATAACCTATAAAAAAACAAAAATTAAGAGCGTTTGGTCTCAAAATGGCGTTGGTTTGTGTAGCTTTTATTTTTTAATATTTTATCGTGAACTTTTTTACATCAAGTTCTGACAATTTTTTTAGCCTAATTTGGGCCTACTGTAGAATCGGATTGGATTTTGGCATTTTATGTGAACTCAGAGCATTGAATTTAAAAAATAATTGAAAAACAATGTCACGACTCCGCGACGAATAAATATCTAAATTCGAATATTTTTGTTATTATTCAAAAATAAATTTGTCTCGTACGGAACTTTGATCACATTTTCAGTATTTTGTTAATTTTATTGAAAGCTTTTGTTTTTGGGGAATATTGTTTCAAATTTTGCTTTTTGTCGTAATAAAAGTGAAAAAGTTTATTAAGTCAAATTTTCACTCCTTAAAATCAACAAAATAATCTATTACTCCGAAAAAAGCAAACAAACAATGGTTTTTAACTAATAAATGTATCAAAAAAAAGTTAAATATATTATTTGCCAAACTTTAAATATATCTAAAGAAATTTAAAAAAAGTTTACCTCCGAAATCGATAAAGTACCATTTGGCAGGGAATACCGACAGAGCGCAAACCCATTGTCCACTTCCGCGCCAATTCTGAACTCGCCATGGATGAGAGTTGGACGTTTGCGCAATCGCGCCAAACGCTTGAACGTCCACAACTGACTTTTGTAGTTGTTGTATTGGTGCTATAACCCAAAAAAAGTAATTTAACGCTTAAAAACATTTTCACAAAATATAACTTGAAAGTTGACGTTTTCCGTGTTGTTTAAAGTCATCGCAGTTTTTTCGTCCCACGGCATGCGACCATGGCCATGACACAACTAAAAGGCATTAGTCAAAAAAATCAGAGTAGGTAACACCCTTGGATACTTTTAAAGCAAAGGATAAAAGTAAATAAAATTTAACCGACGGTACTGATCCTTTTGTGCAACGAACACCCGGAGCCAAAGCCGTTAAATGTTTTTGTTAAATTTAAAAAGATATTTATAATTGTTGCAACTATTGCTGTTTATTATGATGATCTTGTGCAGAAATCGTCCCTTACATTAGGCCGAAAATCCTTTTCTCCCTATAGTCTAACTAAACACTTTACCTCTTTTGCATCTTCAGCGCAACAGTCCTCTAGGCCGAGTTCGTCACCGTAATAGAAAATCGACGTGCCCGGCAAACACATTTCCACCATCATCAACAACTCGGCTTGTTGACGACTCTTTAGGCGTGTGGCCAGACGCGACGTAAAACTCCCGCCAAAACTCCACACCGGCCAAATGTTCTCTCGGGAATAGAAGCCGAGTAGATCGGACAAAATCTCGCTCGTACACCCCGCCACAGTGTCTTCGTTCTTATAACAAATGCGGTTCTTTAAGGCAATTCGACTCGGCTCAGTGTTCATGATGCCGTTGAGGCGACCTTCAATAGCTAGCCGGCGCTTCTCTTCCTCCTTTAAGTCGCCGGGAGAAGCAAATATAAATCTGTAAAAAGCAAAAAAAAGTTTAAAACAACAATATTGAGTCAGTTTTAATTAAAGTTTATAAAAAAAACGAACATTTCTTGGTTATCGGTCGCGTTGCTATTCTGGCTGTACTCTTGAACGTGGTTGGAAATGTCGCGCAAAAAACTTACAATGACGTCCCATTCCTAAAAAATCAGTGCCATACAAATTTGCCACGGGAGTTTGTAAAGCACTTGTAAAAAATATTTATTTGTTTAAAGCAAAAATAATATTTCTTGGCACGCAATATTTTGGCACAGACATTTGGACTACGGCTGTTTGGGCGCTATTTCTATTTCTAATGGCTGCATGTGACTCGAAATTTCTATAGGCAATCAAGTTTTTTTCGCCAAAATCATACCTCAAAATATTCACTTTTTAATTATCTGACAGCCATTGTCAATTTGACAATTTCCAAATTTCAAATAAAAATGCAAACAACTCGGCACTCAAAACAGCGGCGTCAAAAACAGCTGATATAAAGCTGTCTAATGAACTTCTATTTATGATACGTATAATCTCTAATCAATAAAATTCTTACCGGCAGCACGCCATCAATACTCCGATGCAAATAGTCGACAAAAGAAAAGTGTATGCCGTCAATATTTTTGTCTATCCAAAAAGAAAGCGCCTTCTAAAAAACAAATTAAAACATTCAGAAAAGATGAGCCAAGCCAACCTTGATTGCCTGTGAGACCAAAGCGGAATTCCAGTTGAGGATCGGCAGATCGGGTCGGTCTTTGACATGGAAGTAATACCTCGACGTGTTTTTGTATCGTGAAACAAACTCAGAAAGCTGAGCGTTCTGTTTCCAGTAATAGAAAGAAGAGTAAATTGCGTTTTCTCCCTCTGCAGTGTCCGCACTTCGGCCAAACCAATTATGGGCGCTCGACGTGACAACCAATGGAAAGTCGATAATAACTTTTAAATCTGAAAAAAAATATTGTATTCAAAACGATAGCAAACTGAATACCCAAATTGTGCGCTTCAGTAATCAAATCGCTGGCGTCTTCCATTGTCCCAATGTTTTCCTGTAATTTGAGGAAATTCAAGACGCCCGCCCCCGTCTCGTCGGTCTTAATCAACTGGCGCGGGAAAATGGCGTTGGCGCCGATTTTGCGCAAGTCGCGCAACCGCGACTTTAACCCCACCAAATCGCCGGTGCCGTCAAGGTTGGAGTCTTGGAATGAAGATGTCCAAAGCTAAATAAAAATTTATTAAATCAGAGACAAATCTACTTTTAGCAATTTGAAAAACATTCTAAGCAATATGAATGAAATTTTCAGAGTTTTTACTGTCTTTTAATAAAAAAATCGACAAAAAACAAATAGAGTCACAAAATCATACTCAATGTATTAAAAAAACTGCAAAATAATTAAACTCCATTAAAAGAAAAGTAAAAAAAACCTCATAAATCACCGCTGATGTCCACCATTTACTCTTATCATAAGGAACACAACGCGGGCTCAACAATATAAAGAAGATGAGTAGGAAAAAAACGAAAAAAAACAACGCAAAAAGTATCCACCTAAACAAATAAAAAAAATTAATTTTGGTTAAAACATTTTTAGTTTTAGAAGACAAATTTGAAAATTTTTAAAACAAAAATCCCATTTTTGATCGATCAGGACAGAATTGTTTCCTGCCTCTTATCCTCAACAATGCATATTCAAATCAAATTATTGTTTTCTGTCCATATCGTTCTTCCCTTTTCGGATTTTTTTTAACTCATACGTCCTGCAGCGATTGTTTACTATTAAAATTTAGCATAGCATATTTTCGGAAAACTTCCAAATTTTTTAAACCAAAAGGCCTAAAACTGACCCCCCAAAAAAAAGAGGATAAGTCATAAATCCCAGTTTGACTCGCCTTTTTCGCCATTTTAAATATTATTTTAATTAAAGCAAAAGCGGACATACAGAGCAGAAACGTGTAGAAAAAATCCGGACAATACGACGCACGGACAAAAAAAAATTCTGGGCAAAAATATATAATACATGTATTCTCGCCCAAAAAATTATTAAAAAATAGTTCTTTTTTTCCTTAATTTATCAATTCAATTTTTTGATGCTAATTCTCATTTTCGAACTTTGCAACTCTATGTCATTGAAGCGGGCGCAAATGCATCGCTCAGGACTCTTAAAAAAGTCTTAAAAAAATTAAACTATTTACCTCAGCTTCCGCCAAAATGGGTCATTCCTATACTGTTCCAAGTCCTCGCAATCGAGCCGTTTCTTTCTTCGCTTACGAAACCTTTTCACCGGCTGGTTGTTATATTTTGTATTCTCACTCTGTATCAACAAATGTTTGCCAAATATCAAGTCCTGCAAAAGTAAAATTCCTTTTTAAAAAGCAAAAATTTGTTTTTGACAAAAATTACGTCTTGCGCCGACTCCAATTTAATGGGAATTTGATTGTTTTGAATCGCAAAAATGTAGCTGTCCGATCTGTAGCCGCGCTGCAGCCGACAAAACAATTTATCGTCGTCTTCGCTAAAGGACATTGGGCTGAAAATTTACTTTTAGAAAATACAACTTCTATAATAGCAGATAAGATTTAGAGGTCATTGTAATCAATCAGTTTAGTTTGCCAACGAGACACCGCTTACATGTAATATGATGAGGATTAACAGCTAATTAACTTAAGAGTTTTTTCCTATAAGCAACGCAAAAGAATTTAAAAAAACGAATAGGGCCAAATTGAGCATGTTCCACTATTACGGTATTCATCCTTGAAGTACAGTATGCCCAATAACAGTCAAAAATAATGTTGCAATATTTCATTTAGCAAAGCAAAAAATAAGCAATGTAAGAAATAAGCTTTTCTCGCTTAAAAATCCAACCGACAATTGCAAAGGAGTATGGTATACATGTGCACTGTAATTGCACACACGCTACAATGTGGAGCACAGAATATAATCCCGCATTTTTTTTTGTGTTTGTCCTTTGGTCGGTAAGTCAGTACTTTTGCCCTAAACCTAAACTTCCTAGCAGAAAGAATGGCATACCGACCAAAGTCTAAAAAGAACACAACAGGTTAAAGTGGGCGCATTGCTACTCCCAATTTATGTAATTGAACAGCTATTTTGTAAAAAGCTAAAATTGCAAGTTTTTTCCACTTACATTGCCAAAGCGTTTCCTCAAATATTTTTATCAAAAATTTCAGAGAAAAACAAGTCCCCGAAAGATTATTTTTTCCATATTCTTTCTTCTTACTCCTCCAAAAATAGACAAAAAAATCCAACGCAATCGACAAATTTATGCAAAACAAAAAAAGGCTAACTAAAAATTGTAAAACGGTTGAAAAATGCGTTAAATACTTTTAAACAGAATAAAATCAAAACAAAATGAAAAATTACCCTTACCAAGAAATTTGTTTTGTTGTTGTTCAGATGAATGATAATAATAAAGCAAAAACGTTGAATTTATCGTTAAATGACACACACCGCAAATTCATACTGACCCAATAGTGAGTGAGAGAAGGAGAATCACGAGTGTGTAAACAACAATTATTTTTAAAGAATTTAATTTTTTTTAATGGAAAAAATTGTTTTTGCTATAACTTTGTTTTTGGCAAACAAAAAAACAAGACGTTTTGCCAAGGACGCGCCAAAAAACGGCGAAAAATAAATAATGTTTTTCTGCTTTTGGCAGACAAAGACGTTGGGCGCACGAAACCGGACTTTTTGAAGCTGATATTTAGACGCGGTTGAGGTACACTTAAACCGCCAAAGCATACTATCTCGTTTGATACAGAATTATTAATCTTACTAGGATTCAAAGTATGCATGAATTTTACACGGAAAATTTTTAGTGAAAACAGATTTTTTGCATTAATTTATAAAAACCGTATTCATTTTTGTTTTGCAGATAAAACCCGCACATAAAGCTTATCTGATTAACGCTTCTAGAACAAACCTATGTCCCTTTTTCTCCGGCGTTTTTTTAACCGCATATTCCAAAAAATAGCTAAACAAATATATACAAAACTGTTTACAAACTATTTTAAGCCAGTGATATATGCAAGCAGTGAAAATTTATTTGAAATTTTTTTACAGTTTGTTTATTAGTAAAAAATTTTGAATGCCTTTTTAAAAAAATTATCCAAGATTTTTCTTTGTTTTGGTTAGCTGGTGTTAAAGCTGCAAGTTTAAGTTGGTTGGAATAAATTATTCAATGCAAAAAAAGTTTAAAGAAAAATGCTGTAATTGGCATTGCAAAAATAACATACTATAAAAAAAATTTCCTCCCCCTCCCACCCGATAACAGATAAGTACCGAAAAACTATATAATTTATGTGCACAAAATACTTTTTGGGCATAGAAATATTAATATGAATTAAAAAATTAAACTTACTTAGTTATTGGAAGCAAAAGCCGTAAGTTGACAATATAATACTATGTTCGAGCAAAAATAGTAAAATTTTTTATTTATGACGCCGTATTAGTTGTACAAAGACAAGAACCAGCGCCTAACGGGCTCAAAACGTCCCGACGTAAAAAATTTTCATTTGGCGTTGTGGTTTACCTAAAATAGAAAATTTAGCAATTATTGCAGTAAATTGTAAAAAATAAAATCTCCGGCGCCGTACAAACATTTATGCACCGATAACTCTATAAAAAAAAGTTGTTGCGGCACCAATACAATGCTAAGTATTGTTACGATTTCCGAAAAATTGTTTTGTCAGGCAGAAAAGTTAAAAACAAAAAAAAATTAGCAAAAACAAATAATTTAAAACTTGATAAAAAAAAAACTACGGTATGTTAAAACATGCATACTGTAATTAGAATAAATTTGAAAAATAAGTTGCAAAAGCAATTCGTTGTAATACCCACTAAAAGTTAGCTCAAAATATTAGCTGATTGCTCAGATGCTTTTGTATGTGCAAATTTTATATCGATTATCGATTCAGCTGTGATACTTTTGGTTCGGTACAGCCGTCTAAAATTTATGTCAGACGTTTCATATCAAACAAAATTTTGTGCCATTTGATTCATTCTTTCGTATTGTGCATTTTATTTATTGTGCTTATCATGTGTGCTGAATATGTCATAGATAAATTACAGCCGTTAAAAGCCCTGCGCCGTAATAATTTAGCAAGCATAGACCTCGCGCCTTGCCGTTAAAGTTGAATTCAGGTTAATAGGTAAAAAGACAGTGCATTAAAAGTATCAAAACACAGTTGGCTCGGCTGTGTAACCCACTGAGTATTTTTTTTATGATTCAAAAATTTTAAAACGTATAAAAGGGTCAAAAGATTTCCTTTTTTTTGGATTGTTTTATTCTTTTTAGTTGAAAAACGTCAATTTTGCGACTTTGGTGGTGACTACCACTTTTGTTTGAAATGAAACCTTTTGCGCCGTTTGTGAAGCAATTGGCGTGAATTAAAAAAATTCTCAGTTACTTACAGCTCCCAGAAATGGTTTATAACACTTATCCATATTTTTACCAACGTTAATTTTAGTTTTTAGTCATAAAATAGCCAAAAAAAAAAATGCCATAAATTAGAGTTTCCCTTCTACGCTGCGCTAACCCAATTTGTATAAAGTGGATGACTTTACTGCGCGGCGCTTCTCTCCACTTGCTAGTGGCTCCGCAGCGCCATCCACTTCTTCAAAATTTCGAGCCCCAAGAGCGGGCGTCTTGTGCAGAAAACGTATATCATTTTTGGCGGTTGTCAAGTGTTCAGCTTCGCACGTACAGCTCTCATTTTTTTTAAGCATGAGCCTACATTAGCCCTTAAGTTTACAAAATTTTGTACGCTAATTTTTGTATTGCTTAAATACATTTGTCGTACAATGCGACAAAAATACTTTTTCGATAAGTGAGTTGTGGTTCTACTCTTTTTTCCCTCTCCAATTCTTTAGACTTTTTGGCTTGAACTCTACAAATTCAAGCCATCTTTTGCTTTATTTTGGCAATTGGTAACTAATATGTGCTTTAATATTTTAGGTACCCTTTTTATGCCTTTTATGTCTTTCTTTCTTCTCCTTTTCCGTGTTTAAGTCACACACCTCTATTCATTCACAATTTTGTTTTGGCCACATTGTTGTTTTCGAAATGATAACAAAAAAAATAATTTCAAGACAGAAAAAGACCTCAAAAAACAAAAAAGTGCAGAGTTATTTCACCACCAGTAGGGTCTATTTTGTTGTTGTAAATTTGTTGTTGCTGGCTGGTTTTGGTAGATTCACGGCCAAATTTTACACATTTCTGCTTTTACTTTCTTTTTTCCTTCTGAATTTAAGTGAAACGCATGGTTCATATTAGACATTCTCGTTGAATTTCATTGATACACACATTTCGTTCCTCTTGTTTTACTTTTTCTTTCATTACGTGCTTTTTTGTCTCTGCGTGTGTTTTAAAGGAAAAAATAATATTATAAATGTGCTGAGCCTTACAAAAAAAACTAATCAAAGAAAACATGCCTTCACACCAAGAAAAAAATTCGTTAATGGCTTTTCCTCTCTGCAACTTTTTTTCTTTAGCTCTGCTAAAACGCAGAAAGAAAAAAAGACAACCGAGTTAGACGTGTAGAAAAATGCATAAGGATGGAAAAAGACTTTCCTTTCTTTATTTTCTTTTTTCTTTCTAAAAGCGAAATGCAACAACTATATTTTCTCTCTACAGCACCTCTCATTCGTTACATTTTTAAACATTTTATAAACACAATGTTAGAGTTTTGATTCCACTTTTCCTCTCTCTTTTATGTTTCAGCCGTCGTCAGCTTTCTCTTTTTGCCGCCAATACGGAAAATTTTTTTTGACTAAGTTTACACCTATTTTTGTTTATAATTGTTGTTTCTTGACTTTTCACAAATTGAATGTGGAGGAGAAAAGGGTGTTGGCGTGAGATGATAGATGGAGAGTGAAATAAGAATCAAAAATAATATTATTATCGGTTATTATGGATGATATTGTTTGTTGTTGTTGTAAATTTATAACAAGAACTTTCACGCATTAAAGTTTATTTTTGATTGAACGATCCTTTAATTATTTTTTACTTTTTTTGAGTTTAATTGACAAATCAATTTTTTTTGGTTTGCTAAAAGTCTTTTTATTTGCATACTTTTATTGGGTGTAAGCTTTTTTTGTTCTTCATTGTTTTGCTTATGTTTGTTGAACTAATTTTACTGTGAACAGATCGCAACCGGGGCAGTTGATTTTGTGTAAAAACTGATTTTCTGACAAGCCAAAAACGTATTTTTGTACTTTTTTTGTGTTAAGTTTGCGGGTTGAATGTTATGCAATATAATTATTTTAATTCGTTTTTGAGATTGTTAAGCTTAAATTACTTTTTGGGGTTTTTTCTGGACAATTTCGTTCTTTAAATGAATACAAACAAATCAACGTCGTAATAATTAATGTATATGAAATAAGTCTGAGTTAAAGCTTATTGCAGTTTAAGCTTAAGCTTTCGTCTAACTCTACGGAAAAGCCGTAAGCTATGTTCCACATTTAAAAAAATTAATTGCGTCAAAGAGTTTTGTTTTTATTTTTAGAATTTTTGTTGTCATTTTTAAGGGTTATCATATAACATGATCGTTTTAGTTTTACGGCCTCAGAATCACTTGTAATAACTTTATCTATGATTGTCTTATTCCAATTTGACTTTTAACGCACTAAATTTGAGTGTAATTTTAATCAATTTGAAATTTTTTGCGCAAAATTTTATCAATTTTTTGGGGCAAATGTCTACGGCGCGGCGCCGTAAACTTGATCCACAAATTTCCTCCCTTTTTTTGACTTCATTATTTTGTTAGGCGCGTTCATTTTGTTTTTTTTTGTGTGTGAAGTTATTTATTTAATTACTCTAGTTAAAGAATTTCAGCGCTGTTAACCTCCTGAAGAAAGCAAATGGCTAAAGGAATTGGAAGGTTGGGCCATGTCCACAACATTTTTTGTCCAAAACGCGACGCGCCCACTGACTTTGCATAACCATTTATTCGCGCATTATTTCCTTGTCTATTTAAGCTTTGTTGTAAGTTTTAGTCGTATTCCGCATAAAATTCCGGAGCTTCTATTAATTATTGGCCCTTTCGGCGTTATTTATACACTTGATTCTCTTTGCTTTATAATACGGCAACTGAAGGAAAAAATTTGTTGCGCGTGAAGAGGCGCCAAAACTCTTCACTTTGGCTATTCAGTCGATCGGCAGCCGGTGGTCTCGAGAATATTGAAAGTCCACCGCTTTTTAAACAAGAAAAAAGGAGCCGTAAAATGGCTGTCGCCGTCGCTGTTCCTCTGGAAACATCATCCAGGGTGATTTCGACGCGTCGACGCCTCAACCAGGCTGCCAACAACTTTTACGGCAACAACAACAAGGAATTGATGTCGCGAAGACAGCTGAGCAAAACCGTCCGGTCAGCAGTGCTCGTAAAAACCGAGATGTTGTATAGCAAACGGTCGTTTTCGACGCGAAGCTACAAGAGTCGGACAATTGAGACGAGCGAGAAAAAGGCCAGATATGTATCGATAAACAATTTTGCCAAGGCCGACGACCCGTCGTTTCCCAGCTGCCGTGAGTCTTCCGACAAGGCTCCGGAAATCGTTGCGGCAAATGCTGAAGAGTCTTCCGCACACTATGCGATTAGCGAGAATATGGTTGCATCAACGTCAGCTTATTCCTCAACCCAAACCTCTGTTGCGGAGGAGAACTCATTGGGCGAGACGACCGTGAGTCAGACGTATGCGGACAGCACTGTGGAATGCTCGAATCAAGTCGAAATGTCCAATGGGTACTCCTCAAGCCTGATTGCGTCGTGCGCCAGCCAAGTTCATTTGTCGGAAATTTCTTCTTACGGCGATTTGGATCAAACGGCAGCACAACAGCCACATACTTCCCTTGAGGAGCAGAAGGAAGTCGTACCGCCACAGAATATTCAACCTTACGTTCCAGGTATTGACCAACAATCGTAAGTTTTTTTAAATCGTTCAATATCTCATTTTTGCCCAATTTTTATTATTCTTACGCATAGGGAAAGCTTGCTAAGAGTAATTTTAGTTTGACGTTGAGGGGTCAAACATGTTGACTGGTGTATAGTGTTTAAGCTTGAAGAAAGCTACGTTTATTGAAATTGACTGTTAGCCGTGGTTTCTAAATTCTTGGAAAAGGAAACATAAGATTTTGTTGAGAGTCTTTTGTGAGCCAAGCCACCATTTTGCTGGCTTGCCAATCGCTACCATTTTGGCCGTTTGTGGGCACTTTATCGCAGCTTGTCAAATTCTTGAAATTTTTGATTCTTTTGATTTAACACACCTAATGCTATGGGAATTGTAAGCATTAGCCGCTGTTTGTAAAATGTTTGCTGTAAATTATACGTTAAGAAAAAAAAAGTTGTAAGTAAAACATCTTAATTTTTAAAGCATTTCCAGGCAAAAAAAGTGTTTTGTTCTTTTTTATATTGTAAAATGTTTGCTTGATATTCAATAATGTTCAAAAGTTTTGAGTATGTTTGTTAGGACTATAAGCACGCGCTGTAAGAATTTCGGCTCTTTTGGACCATGTTTGCTTGAGATATTGGGAATCTACGCATTAAATTAAAAATAATTTCCACCAGTGTACCAGGAATGGGATCCGTGGCAAAGTTTTTTTTTATTTTAGCTCACGGTCATTTAAAACTACACGTTCAAAATTTTTCGATTTTAGAATTTTTCTTCTCCAAAACATACCTCCGCTAACCGACGAAATGCGATTTCGTCGTCCAGCGCTGCCGCTTCGCACTCGTTCCACTCCCAAATATTCACTTGTTCTCGATTTGGTTTATCATTTTTCTTTGTTTTTGTTTAACTTATTGTGTTTAACAACTGCTCTTTTTGCAGGATGAGACACTTGTTCATTGCAGCCTTAAGAAATTGCCCGATGCGTCACTCACTTTTGAAGTCAACTTCCAAGAACAGCTTTATCAGGCAGGCTCTTAACATTAGTGTTTTGCGTGGTTGCTTCCTCATTTATCATTTTTGGTGGGGGCTACTTTTTTCGGCGCCGCTTTTCTACAAAACAAGAACCTTATGCGCCTAGCTGTTTTGTTGCTGCTGTTTAATCATTTTAATCACGCGCATTTTTTACAAGAACATTTATGGCTTTGATAGTCGTTTTGGCGCCGGATTCTTGTGTTTATTAGCTTTATGTTATCGTTATTTGCTAAAATATACTGTTGTGCGCCCAAACGACAGCACCGTAAAGCCTTTGCCGTGTGAGGTATTTACAGTGTCTTTATGGCTTTTGTCAATAAGGAGAAAACGACTTTTTTTTTTTTGCCTGAAGTCATGCCTGTATACATTTATGTATTTCTTTGTTTACATAGAAAAAGGAATAAAGTCATTGAGTAAAGTTGTATTATTCTGCTAAAATGTTTGAGGTCATTACCCTACTCCTGTCTTCTTATCGGTTCCTTAATTTTACTCTTTTGACTAATTTCTCAATTTTTAAGGTTTACGTGAGGGTGCGTCGCTTTCTCCACGAATTCCTGGAGCATCTTTCCAATTATTTTGAAATCATTTTGTTCACCGCCAGCAAGCGCGTTTACGCCGACAAACTTTTGGTACGCGTTTCTGTTTTCTCTTTTTTATTGGTGTTTATTCAGCCATAATATGTTTAGAATCTATTGGATCCGGGCAAAAAGTTCATTCGGCACCGTTTGTTCCGCGAGCACTGTGTCTGCGTCTACGGCAACTACATCAAAGACTTGAACATCTTAGGGCGGGATTTGTCCAAGACAATAATTATCGACAATTCGCCGCAGTCATTTGCCTACCAAATCGATAACGGAATTCCGATTTTGAGCTGGTTCTTTGAGAAGGCGACAAAGAGTTGTTAAAGCTCATTCCTTTTTTGGAGGCGTTAACAAAACAGGTAATTCATTGGCTGTATTTTTATGAGTGTCCTTTGCACTCAGTCACATGTCAACGAGGTAAATATAAATGTTAAATAAAGAAGCTTGCTAACCGTTTTTTATGATTTTTTAGCTGCCACCATTTTGTGAAGGCAAATGAAAAACGACAAACAATTTTAATTTGTTTGTTGTGTTTTTCTTCAGTTTTACATTGATTGTTTCCTTTTTGTTGAAATCTCTTCCGGAAACATTTTTTTGATTGTTTGCTGAAAAAAAAATTTCGACTTTAGACCAAACTAATTTCTCAAAATGCTTTTTTCATTTTTTTTTGTCAGCCAGAAGTAATTTTCTGTCGATTGCGCCTTAAATTTCATTCAATGATGGCAATTGTTTTTTTTTACAGACTGAAGACGTCAGGCCGATAATTCGTCAGCGCTATCGGATCCACGACATGTTGCGATTCTCTTTTAATTCCTTTAATTATCGCCTGGTGCCGATGGGCGCTCCCACCACCGTGGACATGTCAATGATGTGCCAACAGCCGGAAGAGAAAGCTCATGTGGAAGGCAATAACCACGACACCAACAACAACGCTTCGGGCATAGTCGTGGAGAGTTGCGGTGGTGTAACCGACGGCAGTGGGGCGATGACAATCGCTGGCGCCGAAGACGATGAGGAAGAGGAAGAAATGGATGAGGAGGTGGAGGATAGCGAATGCGAGGATAAGGTGGGTAGGGGGTAATACCTTTAACCGCCTATATTAGCTTTTTTTTCTTTATATAGCCATTGTTAAGTTGTTGTTAATGTAAAGGGCTTTTTTTCGGAGTAGTTAGAAAATGAGATCAGCTCCTGGTGCTGAAAAATTTCCGCTTATGAGTTTCCTCAGGTGCTGAAAAAATAAAAAATAAATTTGCAGGCATAGCTATTTGATCAAGTTAGAGGCGTAAAGATGCGGACATAAAGACGCACAGACTAAAATCTTGTTTGATATTTTTTTTGTCTGAGCGTACTTTTGCATAGGGATCGTTTTGGCTAAAATAATGACGTTTCCAGCGCGTTAAAATGAAAATTTTTCCGGCTTAACATTCCGATCCCATATCTTTCCAGTTTAGCCTTTTTTCTATTCCTAATTTTCTAATTTTTTTCTTTTTGGAAGATGTTTTTATACTTACACATTTTTTTGTTAACCAACCATATTAGTCCTTTAATTAAAAAAAATAAAGTTTACTTTTTTGAAAAAAAATAATACAAACTTACTAATATTGCTGTGCTGTAGGTCATCAAAATCTCATTTTTTTAAAATTTTGTTATATCTCAAAACTAAAGTTATACAATAAATCCCAAGTTTTTTGTTAGGAAAACCGCTTTCCTGCAAACAATATTTTTCTTAGACGTTGTTGAAGGGGATTGATCAAAGGCTGATAGACTTTTTGGAGAGTTTTGAGACGGTAGAATTTTATTGTTTTGGAGTTTTCGTTGTAAAACCTGTGCTTTGGCTTATGCACCGTAAGTTTCTTTCATCATAAATTTGTCTAGCGCAGCTTTTGGCTGACAAAAAATTGCATGGTTTGATGGCTTTTTTAATAAACCCATAGCCCTATTGATCAATCTTTTATAGGACAACTTTTCAATTTAAATATTTTTTTAGAAAGCATTTGTATTTCTCAGTTTTATTCCATTATAGATTTTTCTCTAACATATTAATTAGGCTTTTTTTGTTGTTGTTGTGCTTAAATTTTGAATCAGTATTATTTCCAAAAGCTTTTTTAGGTTGTATAAGATAATGCGTCAGAGATTTTTATTTGGAGCAATAAATATTTTTTAAGCTGTCCATAAAAAGTATATATTGACAGCTAAGCGCTGTCCTCGGAACTGCGAAACGATTATAATTTGTAAAATCCATTTACAACCCTCACAGTTCTATTTCCGCAGTTGGCTTAGGTTTTTCTCCACATGTTTTGAGATTAAGCCCACACTTTTTTTTGCTTTTTATTAATTGCCGGCAAATTTTAACGATTTTATGCACTTATTTCTCTTTTAGATTGATTTTTTTTTGTAATAATTCCTGTTCTTGTTCCAGAATTTTGAATTTTACCCAACACTGTCCAAGTCACGTAACGTGACTCGGAGTGTTAGTTTTGGGTTTAGTCCATTTATATGTGTACTGTAGAAACGTATTTTATGTTCATAGAAAACTTTTCTTTTTCCCTTGATTCATTTTTTATAAAATTAAATAACAATAGCGCCTTTAATTTGTTTTTTTTATTATTATTATTGCTACAGAAATATATATATTCAAAGTTACTTATGATTATCCCATTAATATATAACTAATTATCGATATTTTTTTTTAATTATATACGTTTCGGCAACGCTTTTTTGCATGAGTTTGTCGATTTAGATTTGAATGTTTTGTGAAGGAAAAGATTCTGTATTGTTAATAATTATCTCTTAGCGTGTTCGCAAATATTATATTCTCCGATAGTTTTATACAAATAAAAGTTTTATTTTCAATTTTTTGTGTAAGGACAATTTTCAAACTTTTTACGACTGCAAACAAAAACACTGACTAGCAAAGAGACATCGTCTTGCCTCATTAACAAGGACAAAAAAAAATATTTGGTTGGCTTGCCTGGTGTGGCTCTCAGCACGAAAAAGAAGGCAAGAAAAAGACGCCGGACAATCAAGTTTTTTAATATAACATAATCCTCTTGACGTGACCAGCAAAAAAATGAAATGTTGGCAATTAGCATGGCAAAAGAAAGAATAAATTGTTCATAATCAATAACATAAAGAGCTGAACAGAGACGTGATAAACTTAGATAAACCGCTATTATAAGGTTGAGGCCTTACTAAAGAAAATAGTTCAAAGATTTAAGATTATTTTCGCATTTGGCGTTCTGTCCAAATGCAATTTTTAAAAATTTATTCTAAGTCAAATTTCCTTTGTTTGCTAAAAACGAATTAAAGGAGCTTAAACATTCTTGCGCTAGCATAAGGCAAACACCACGTGGTAATTGGAAACGTTATTTATGATTTAAAATGAAGAAAACACAAAAATTGCAATACTTTTTTGGGGGAATGGCGGACTCGGAAGGACTAACCTTGAACTCAGAGCGCCAGGAACCCTGTGGTTTGTCTTTTATTTTATGAAATTTTTTTATTATTTAAATGAATTTTAATAAATTCAGCGTTTTTTTTAGTATACTTGAACTTGAACTTGCTCACTTGAATGGACAATCTTGAATAGACTTTAAGCTTAAAGAGGAAATGTTTTGCAAATCCCAGTGTTATCCTTTTTTTTTAGATGTTGAAGGAGAGAAAATACCAAATAAAGACACTTATAACACACGAGGTAAGCCAATGGTAAATGGATTTATAATTACAGTCACAATGACACCTCGTCAAAAAGACTAATATTTTGCAAGACGTCTATGTTTGCATACTTTTTGCCCGACTCTTTTTTTGCCCGAGAGTCTAAGGTCTACTAAATTGAAACGACATTGTATTTAGACATTCGTGTTTTTTTACTTTAAGCTTTACGGCCTAAGTCTTATTTTGTTTGAACAATTCTATCCGGTTTTAGATTTGGGGTATACAATCTGAATGAGACTTGGTCAAAAAAAATTAATTTTTGTCTGTGTTGTCTCGTTTTGTCTTAACACTTTTTGTCGAGCCCTATTTGTTTGTTGTTTTTTTTTCTATGGGTCTGTTTATCGCAAAATTATGTTTGGCGCCTTGACTTTCTTGGGCGCTTTAAGCTGTCTGCTATAACTTTGCGTAAACAATTATTTGCTTTTCTTCTGTTTCTGTTGAAGGTTTTCTTATTATTTTTGTGGATAAAACTTTTTACTTTCTTATTTTAGACGGTTTATTTAGCCTTTCCAAGTTGACCAGCTTGGATCAATTGCAGACGATTTTTGCCAACGCGTTGGAAATCTCGGACATTTTAGATGACGGCAACGCACAATTTTTATACTGTTTTTTTTCTGAAATTAATCGGTTGTGAATTGGCTATTTTTTTATTCAAACACTCTTCTGAATTCCTAGGCATAAGTTGATCATTAATATTGATTACTATTTATTACAAGATTATTTCAGTTTTTCAATCACCGCCAAATTTGAAGATGAAAGGGATTCGGCGCAAGTCCTTAAAGTGGTGGAAGAAATGTTTGGCAATGGTGACCCAAATGTTATTGTACAATATTATAAAATGAAAAACTTGGGTGAGTAAATTTTTTTCCGCACAAACTAACGTTTTTATTTGAATTCAGCGCCAAAATTGTCTCAAATTGCTTAGAGCGCTCTGTGAAGCCAGTTTCCTTGCTTTTGTTGTTAAGTGACAGTCGGCCGCCGAACAAAATTGTGCCTTTGCTTTCACAAAACTTTTCTCAGCCGTCTAATTATCGTAATGGAACGTTTAACGCAAGCGCCTCGACGTCCGCTAGTATTGCCGTCCCACTGTGGAGTACCGTAAACAATGTTGCGAGCCATAACAACAGTAATTTTTTAAGTCATTTTTTTGCTTTGAGCTGCAGTTTAATAGGGGTTTAAGGATTGTTGCACATTAGCTTATGCTTTCTAGTTACTGTAAAATTTGGTTAAAATTGTTTTATTTGTGGTTGTAGACTATACTGTAGGCAACAAAAGACTGGAAATGTCGAAACCATAAAAAGTCTCGGCGAATAGTCCATTTAGTCAAAAAGTATTAATGCCTTGAGCGTATTAGGCGTACAATTCGGGTCAAAAAGTTGAAAACATATCTCATTATTCAAACTACTTATTCATACTACAATGCCTTCGTCCTCTTCCTACCAAAACGGGCGTCGATCGTTTTTAAACAAAAAAGCTGAGAAACGACAATGGCGGCCGGCGTTGGATGTAGTCGGTTGACGTTTATGGGACGATTTATAAGCGGACGCAACACCTAATTTGCGATGGAGTAACTTGGAATGAGGCTTGGTTTGAGGAATTGGGCAAGGAACTTTTACCTGTCTACCCAAAGAAAGAACTAGAGTGTTGTGGATAAATTGGCTTTACATATTTTTATTTCAGCTTTTTAATATTTTAAATGTTTTTCTCAAAATTTTGAAATACCTCAAAAATTTATTTGCAAATAGACTGTGCCTCATAGACATTGCCTTTTTTTTCCTTTGCTGAAGTTATTTTTGTGCGGACAAAAAGACGCAATTATCAACAATAAAAGTTAGGATAATTTTTATTTTTAGACATATTACGGTACATTTTGTCTGCATCTTTTTTCCCTAAAGTCTTGCGTCTCCCAAATCACGTTATATGCAGGAAAAGTAAAATATTTTTGTAGCGGTCATGTGTTCTGCTTCATGAAAAAATGTTGCCTCTGCAATAAATTAATTCTCTAATATTTGGTCGAAGCGGAGACTCTATAATATATAAAGTCTCTGTTTGGGCGATGTTTCAAATTGAGAGAATACGGTATTTTATTTTTGCAGGGCTTTGTGATATTTCTTCTTTTACATATCGATTTACATATACTCCTCGAAAAGGCGTTCATAAGCCAAAATTATTTTTGTATTATATTTTTTCACATTTTTATTGTTGTTTTTATTTTTTTGAAATGGGGGATAACAATCTGCTGTTTTGAAGACATTTTTTAGTAAAAAAAATGGCAAATACTTGCATTTTCTTATACGAAAGGAATGAAATTTTTAATTGTATTGGAGTCAACGGACTAAATTAAAAAAAAAGATTTGTATTAGTATTTGTAGTTTTGAATGAGCGAAAAATTGTCGGATTATTATTGTTAAAAAGGACAGCTTTTAAATCAGTTTTAGCTGGACAAGAAATATTTATTGCTTAAGCTAAGGGCATTTAGAAAATCACTATGAAATCTTGACTTATGTCTTGCATTTTTAGGTATTTCCATTCATAAATTTTGTATATAGTACACATCGATTAGGGGAAATCAACTCACGCCATATTAAATAATTTATTTTTTGATGACCACCAGTTGCGTTGTTTGATGGTAAAATTTTTAAGTCGTTTACCGGCGCGGATCATCCTATCATTGAGTTTCATAAAGAAAAGCAGTTGGGAACCTGTACTACAGATAAGAACAGTGCAGGCATCATTTATATTGTAAAACTCATAACAAATAACAACTTCCAAAAAATCAACAAAAAAGTGGAGAAAAGGAGCCGTTAAGTAAGCCCATCTTCGTTGCGAATGTACTCGCCCAAATCAGTCTGATGCAGGACGACAAGTGTGGTGGGGTCGGAGCGCCTCGACTCCGTTGTTCCCTTGGAAGCGACGCCAAAACCGAGTGGAACATCCGCCATGTTATAAACGACAACACCCTTAAAACATCAAAAGTCTTTTTAAAAATTGAAAAAGGGAAGGCTTACTTGTTTCGCCTCAATCCCATCTGTCATACGTCCGACGCCCGACTTTACAATATTACTGCCGTACAAAAATTGTTGTTCGGCGTTGGGCTTCAGCCAAATTCTACCCTAAAATTGGAGTTCGGTCAATTAGATTTTCTTTGTCAGGAGAAAATAGATTCAAATTTTAAAACTTCATTTTAAATTTTTGGTATTAAGCAATGCGAGGCATTACTTACCTTCGCGTACGGCGCCAAATAATCGAGAGCGGTGATATGCAAGTGAAACTTTCCTCCTTTTGTAAACTTACCAAAACAAGTGCCAAAACACAACAAGTCTTTTCTACTAACACATGAAGCCATTTTCATTAGAGTTTCACTATAAACGTTTTTTTTAATTACTTGTAAAATAGTATAAAAAGGCTTACTCGCAATAGTAGACGCGCTCTCTATGGAACCTGAAGCAAAACTGACCGTCGGCGCGCTCCAGCAATTGGCGTAGATTGTCACCAATATAGTTGGCCAGTTTTGTGAATACCTTTTCAACTTCTTCGTCAATTAACGGACGCATTTCGATGTTGGGCTGAGAAAGAGATAGTTTATTAAAAAACGTTTAGAAAGCCCCAGAAAATTAAGTTATAGTTGCTATTACTACTATCTTTCTTTTATGGTGAAAACAATAGAAAAATCTCGCCACGAAAATTCGCGTTGAAAAAATTTAAAATTTCCCTTAAAAAATTGAAAAAATTTCAACTCTGGCGTTTTGTGTTTTTTTTTTTTGTAAATTTTTAACAAAATTTTGAAAAAACTTGAAAAATAAATCTAAAAAATAAAACACAGACTTAAAATTTTTTGCAATAAAATAAGGTAGCAAAATAAGGACTATATTCGATTTGTGAATAAAAAAAGCAAGACAAAAGGGCTTAAAATGTTTGAGAAAAAGTTGGACAAAATGTCTAACAGACATAATGAACGCAGACAAATAGAAAAAGGTTTAAAAAATAATTTGAAGAAGCTCAATTGAAAAAACAAGCTCCGCTTTGGCGGCCGCCCCTGCGCCAATAATATCAAAAAAAATTTTTTTTGCGCGCAATGCCAAAGAATTTCAAAAAAAAATTTAAATTTATTTTTGTAAACATTTTTTTGTTTGCTTTAGCTTCTTTGCCTTTTGCCTTCTGTTTTCCTTCTTGTTTTTAGTTTTGAGTGGAAAGTCTCGTTTTTTGGTGGAGATTAATTTTTTGCTTGTTATTTATTTAGATTTTTTATTTATTTTTTTGGTGTTATGTTTAGGAGTTTTAGGGTTGCCAGCAGATGAGAAATAAGTTTGAATAGGGCTAGCGATTTACATAAGAAAATGCTCGCTTATTAGTAGAGCTAAAAATATACAAATGTTGGGCATCTTACATTTGTACCGTTTTTAGCTAAGTTTGGCTTTAGTTAAGGCTTATTAGCTTTCTCTGCTGATTGTAAGCCAAACGTTATCAATTCGCTTCTATGTTGTAAACATTATTGTCTTTTTGAGTTACATAATGTAGTTTAACAATACTGAGATTGTTACTAACTTACAAAAAAAAATGGTTTAGCAGCATAATGAACGAATCGAAACGCGTTGTCATTAACGATAAGCCATCATGCTCAATTGTGCCGCCAATGGTCTCTTCATCGCAAATGACATTTCATATGCCAGAAGACGACATTTTTGTTGATATTATCGAGGACGAACACGTTTTGGAAGAGGAGACGCAGCGCCGGCGTGATCATCGCACGGAGCCGATGGTAGGTACGTCAATGTCTTCACAAATAATTGCTGGAGATCATCTTGAGCATGGCGTAATTTTTTTGTTTCGTTTTATTAATTTTTTTATATTACAGCATTTTTTTTAAAGGTTTTGCCAAGTCATTACAAGGACGCGCCCTACGAAGGCGCTGACCAATGCGATGTGATTGAGGACGAACAGTTTGAAGACTTTCCGTATGCCGAGTTTCATGATCATTTTGATGGATATCAGGTTGACTTTGCTTTGTAATTTATATCTGTATTACTGTATAAAGTAGAAACCATACCTCTGGACAAGTTTGTACTGTAGTTTGCGGATTTTCCGTCAAAAGAATTTTTGCCAGCATTTTTTGAACAGTAGGGAAGCGGAGTCTATACTTAACGTCTAAGAATACCCGTCGCTCGGCAAATAGTTTTTCTACTGTATTTTACACAGTAATTATTAAAGTTTTATACTCTATCAATAATACGTACGGAGTGGCGAGAGTAATGTAAAAAACTGTTTCTCAAAAAAACTGAAGCTTAATCAAATATTTGTTAATGTTGCATATACAGAGCTGAGTCTCTACTTGAACCTTATCTAAAAATTATTCTCATGGGGTTTAATAATAAGGAATTTTTTCTAGGTATTTACAATAGATAATTATCCGCCAAATTTGTTGCTGTGCGATTTGTGTGAGGGACGTCCGGCTTTTTACAATCGGGACGCCTTTAATGCACATCGTTACCACGCTCATAGCAATATTGTTGTATGTTTGTTTTGACTTTTTAAAAAATCTTAGTCATTTTATGACATGGTCAATGTATAAAATTGGTATTTTTTACAATTCGGTATTAATTTTGTTGCTTTTATGGAGTATTTTTCCTCCAATTTGACATAAAAAAGTGGAAACTTGAGTTTTCCTCTTTTGTTTGTTTAGGTTAGTCGGTTATTTCAAGCTTTAAGATTTGACGATCATTTACCTACAGCAGTATATGTCAAAATTAATTTTAGTATTTTATGTTGCGATTTGTTTGATAAATTTCAGGGAGTGTCTTTTTGCTAACTGTTTGGTTAAATGTATACCTGTGATTACAGTATTTGTTGAGCGCTACAATAATAGAATTTTGTTTTCTTTAAATTTAAAGTTTTTAAGGGATGATTTTATTTAATAATTTAGTATTTTGGCTTTGAATTATGTATTTCTGCAGCTTAGACTGCAATTACTGATGCACAAAAAATATTGTATTTTATGCAATTTGTAATCAACTTGAGTCATTAGTAATCTTTTAAATACTCAAAGCAGGCCTCTTTCTTTTGTACATACTTGTGAACATGGTTTTTATTTTTTTGGAAATTTGAAGAATATATGTTTTTTAGTTAATATATGTTTTTGGGGCGCCGTGCTTACATAATTTTTTTAAAAAATTATATTTTTTTTCAATACTTTGACTTTTTTGGATAACTTTATGAAATTTATGGTTTTTAGAGTATTTACGCTTGTCCTGTTCTCCATTGCAGCAATGTTTCGGCTTCGATTGGCACAATTAAACGCCACTTATCCGTAGACCACAAGTTGCCGTTGGAGTCACACTACAAAAAATTTAATAACATTTTGGATTTCAATGTAATTCAACCCACCGATTTCTGTAATAAAACATGTGAACGGGTTTTTTAGGATTGGATTATTTTTGTGCAATACGCAACGGACACGCGCTTTGTTATGCATAATCGACAACAACCGAAGCGTCGTCAACTACTGTATTGCGCGTTCAGCGATCATCGCAAGTCAAACAAGTTTGCATTTAAATAATTTGTTTTGTGATTGGAAAAAGCAATTGCTGTCCGTCAATTTGTTTTTGCAAACTTTGTTTGTTTATAAGCAGTTTTGACACCACTCTTTACTCGTGTATTGGTGCTCGCATTAGGGCAGTTTGATGAGTTTTTTTTTTACCACTCAAACAATTGATTAGCATAGATGTATCACCAAGAACTTATTTGGGGAAACTAAAATACTTTTAACGGATCATACTGCTGTCCGCATATTTTATAAGTAGGATAATTTATACTCCGACGATTCATTTCGAATTATTTGAATTGTTCTGTGTTGTAAACCTTTCCTTGTAAGCTTTACCCATTTTAAGACTTGTATGAAATTACTTTTTTTGGATTCTAATAAAAGCTCTAACAAAACAGTTCCTATTCGGTGATCATCTCATTTTCAGATAATTAAACGTAGGGCGCTCGATTTCACATTTGCTTTATTAATTATCGTTGTGTGGCGCCGCTTTGGGGAGAGACTTTGTAATCAAATATCCATTTTTTCAAAAAATCAATGCTATATCAGGTTTTTTTTTAGTTTTTTAACAATAAAAAAAAACTCTAATGAAGAATAAAACTTCTTACTTCTGCGTCCACCTCATTTCCAGATAATTAATGCACTAAAATTTTCTAGCCGGACAGAAGTCTTTTTAATGTTATATTTTTTACGCCTTTTTTTTGGCCGTTTGAATTTTGTCTGTTAAAATTTTAAACTTATTTTTTTTTGTTTTTTTTCTGAATTACATTTTTTAGTATTAGGGCTTTCCCAAACCCCTAAGACTTTTAATGTTATTATTGGTTACGCATATTGTGAATGAAACGTAATGAATCTGATTATTTATTGGCAACATTTCTTACATATTAAAATCCTCCTGCATTACTACCATCATCTGTTGAGTACCTCCTTCTTCTTTACAACCCTCCTTACATTTTCATAAGACTGCGTGAAATGTGGATAGCTTTCCTATTATATACTTATATATACTTTTGTGTTCTCTTGCCCTCATTCAATGTGTCACATACGCTAGCTTTTTGTGACCTTTTGCTTCAAAATTATTGTAAACGCCTGTAAAATTTGACTTTTAATTGGTTTTAGCCGTCCAACCGGAATGCTCAAACCAAAAGGTTGTTGTCCTTCGCATGTCAATTATTCGATCAACGAGGATGGGTTTGTTTGACGTTTTGTTTTGAACTTTTTTTATTTTGGTTAAGAAATTTATTTTCAGTACTGTTGAAGTCGTTTATCAAATGTTCCACTACGGCCACGACGAAAAGACGACTGAACAGCTTTTAGCGTTGAAGCCGTGGTCAATGGTCTGTGTTTTCTTTGTTTTTGTCATGTAAATTGTATGCATTCACTTTTTTTAATGTAGGCTAAAGCGAATCGCGAGGGCCGTAATCGCATTGACTTTCCACAAAAGCCTTTGATTGTTGGCAGTCGACCGATGCAATACGTTCAGGTTTATCAATTTTTTGGGTTGAATCATATCTGTTGATCGATTTTTCCAAGTTACACATATGCGTGGTTTTGAGTGGTTAGTCTATTAGTTAAACTTTTTGCTGGGGAGAACCAATGAGCCTGAGAAATTTCATTTTTTTGCATGGTTGGTTCTGCAGGTTTTAGGTCAAAAATAGGCGGTCAAAAAGATGCAAATTCCATTTAACGGACTTTTTTTTTATAACAACAGGAAATGTACCGTAATATGTTTAAAAATTATTTCAATAACTTTTATTTTTAATATTTGCGTCTTTTTGTCCGCACATCTGTTTTGAAAATAAATTGGCTCAAATCAAATATTGTTTAAAATTGTAAAGTGAATTTTTTACGGCAGCCGGCTAGATTTGCTGCCGTTTTTTTATTTTGCTGGGCTACTTTCTGTATTGCTTTTTGAATAATTTACGGTGAAAATTAAACGTTAACCCATAATCTGAATTTGGAGGTTGGCTCACAAATAGTTTGCAAGCCAATTTTGCCTGCTTGACGTAGACTGATTACATAAAGCTGATGATTCTATTTGACCTTTTGTTGTGAGATATTTATTTCCCACAATAATAAGTTGCCAATGTTATGTATCATTTTTGAGCTGATAAAAAACTGGCATTTAGATTGACATAATTGAGATGGCGGAGACAAAGTATCGGCACGGCGCCAAATATTCCAATGCGTTGGTGATCACCGACATGTTTAGCAAGTTTATGTTTGGTCGGTCGCTGTTGGACGGCGATGAATGCGATCAGCAGCGGGTCGTCACGCGTCTGCTCATGGAAATTTTTAGTGCTTTCGGCGTTCCTGGTGAGCACATTTATTTTTTTTTGAATTTAGCTAAATTGAAACTTGTTTGATTGGTAGACTATTTGCTAGGGTTGCATACGGTCGAAACGAAGAATTATTATTGTTGTATGTATTCCTTTCTTATTTGGAGGGTCATTTTGATGTATTAACTTCTTTCTTTATAAAGGCACTAGCGGTGTTTTTGCTGGACGGAAAATGAGCCGGAGGACTTTTGGCTAGATTTTGTTTTTGGATATATGGTAATCATAAAGGTACAAGTGAAAAATTGCTCTTTTTCAACCCGCGGCGGCCAAATTGCGAAATTTGAACTCGTGAATATCTTATCACTTTGAAGTCGTGACAGCTGAGCTGACTTATTGCAAAGTGGCTCTTATGAGTTGGAATTTGTCATGAATTGCGACTGGAGAGAGATTGTTTGGTGTGTTTTTTTGCCACCTTCAAGTTTGTTAGTGGTTTTGATTTATCTAATAATAATGCGCCTTTTGGTCCGCGAGATGGTCATAAGGTTGGCTTGATTGCAATATATCGATAGTGGGATCTTTAAATCAAGGCTTTTCAAAGTTTTTATTACAATAGAATTGACTGGCTTTGACGGTTTTATATTCAAAAATTTGCACAAGTAGTCGGGGCTCCCGGACTTGTTGTCTGCTAACAAAGTAATTTGAGACGAGTTTTTTTCAGAAGGCTACTCTTCAGTGTTTGGCAAAATGATCATCGACACATGCATGTGCCAAATCAGCCAAAATTTTTGCGTGCACATTCAGCCCGTCTCGACTACCGTAATTTTTCAATCAAATTGTTGTTTTTGGATTAATACCGTATATTGTTTTCCTGTTAAGACGCCTTGTTATTCGGCGCTGAGAAAAAACCTGGACGTGAATGCGGAAGTGGAGTTGAACGATCAGCTGAGATGGCCGGAAGCATTGCCGTCCATTATTTTGTCGCACAACCAATCGCCGCATGCCTTGTTTCAATACCGCGTCTCGCCCTTTGAAGTTTGCTAACGAGAATGGCCTCAGAGAAATAAGGTTTTAAGATATGTGTTTTTTAGGTGATGTTTGGAAGGAGGGCGTGGTATCGTACAGATCCCGACAGCATGTTGCCCTGGCTTCGGCCTGTTGACAGTCGTTTGGACGACGATGAGTTTGACTACGGTATGTCTTGCGGACTTGTGTATATGCGCTTCTTGTGGGGCTATGCTATAAATAGTGGTTTATAGAAGACGCTTTTGACAACCCCAATTCAAACCCACAACAACAGTCGGCGCAATTTGTTCGGCAGCACAACGTCAACCTGCCAATTTTTGACTCAATCGGCAAGCCATTGGACGAGCCGCTCAAGTCAAAGATTATGCGAACCATTTCCATAGTAATGTTTATTTGGTTTTAAAAACGAAAAGGTGTGAACAATTAGACGCATAGTTGAACCAAAATAGATATAACAGTATTTTTCGATCAAAAAAATAAAAACAGTTAATTTTTTTTTTTGCTTAAGAAAAGAAATTTTTTGAAGTACCATATTTCCACTAATTCAATTTGATTAAGAGTTTCCCTCTTAATTAAAACCTTCTCATTTTTTAAAAGATTGAATATTTCTGAATTCTTACACTGATGTTAGCGTTCAAGTTACTTTTGATGCATTAATTGTAAATTAATTGGCATTTTATTACCCTGTGCACCAATCCTACATTATTCGGCATACCGTTGAATTTTGTTCAAAACTTCATGCACCTGAAACAATGCCAGAAAATACGGTCGTATGAAAACAATGCATAAAGCACCGTCTCTTTGTTTTCTTCAAAATACTAATACACACTAATACTAATGTCTCCTTTTCGTCCTGCGTCATTTTGTCCGTATGTCGGTTTTCTGGTGTTGGGTAAATTTGCTTCACAATTTTGATTTTGGAGGTTGAGTTTTGGATATGTCTAATATCGAGTTGTGGGCGCAAAATTATCGACCGCCATATTCCGGGGTTTTGTGCACCTAGAGTATATCTTGGACAGTTTGTAACTCCAAATTTTTAGATTGAAGCGCGTTGTGAGCGTTGGGAAGAGCAGTCGTCGGTCATCATGGACAATGAGTGCTCGGAAATGAATAAGCGATTTGGAGTCCGATATTCATTCCTGCCCAATGATTTTATTTATGTATGTATTTGTTGGAGTACGATTGCTTTCTCTTCGACTTGCTTCTTCCTATCCCCCCTCTTTTTCTTTTACTCTTTCCCTTCCCCTTCCCACTCTTCCTTTACCTATTCTACTTCCTTTTCCTTTTCCTTTTTTCAATTCCTCTTTTCTCCATTCTTTCATTTTCTATTTTTTGTATCTAAGAACAAAGAAGGCAAACTTTAAAGTCAAAAATCCAACGAATTGTTTGCAGGTTCGAATGTTGAATATTCCCTGCGAAAAAGGCGGCTATTTGAAAGGATTGGTTGCGGAAACGCGGAATGACTCACACTTCCCTTACCGCGTTCATGCTCAGGCAGCTAGCAAAGGCGATGTGCCAACCAGCAACTTTGCCTCCAATGCTTACGAAGAAGAGTTAGATTGGCCTACACCAAGTATTTTTTTTAATTAGCTAGTCTGATTTTGGTAATCGTCTTTTGCGTTCAGACGACCAACTGTTTTGGGTGAGCGCTTACGACGTTTGCGCTTCTTCAATGGAACAAAGCGTCAAGCGACAGCCGCGTAAGCAATTTGTTTCTTAAATTTGTCGCATTGCACAATTGTGTTTCTTGTATTTCTTGCAATAGAAGCTCCGGAGCACAGCGGCCCGATCCGGAGCCCTGATTAGAAAAAGAAAGTAAATTTTGTCATTGGCGCTGCTCTTTTTTTCGTCATTAAGAAACCGGTGTTTTGTTAGGAGAAGTACAGGGAAAAGATTGTGTACCAAAAGCTATATAAATGAGAAAAACTTTCAACGTGCTGGAAAATTAGGTGAAACTTGCGGAAACGTCATCTAATGAATGCCGGCTTTGCTACATTTTGCAGCAGTCAAATTCACTCATCTCAAATAATTTGTAACGAGTTGGCATTTTCCGTATAAGACAATCTAAAATTGACTTAATAATCCAAAGTATAAATAGAGTCGTACTGTAAAGAGGCGCCGATGAATTTTGAATGGAAAAAGACTTGTGTTTTTTCAATAACTGACCAATAGGAGAGATTTCTATTGACAGGAAGAGAGGGGGAAGACGAAAGGGGCTGTTGATTCAAAGTAACTCCTATTGGATGAATATATATATAAGGAACTTTTAGAATTTGGCACCGATTTTTACTCGCTCTATTGCACATGTTCGGAGCAGTGCGCCCTCTTTAAAAGCGACAACTGCGCTAACGGAATGTCGAAACAGTGTTGTGACGCTTCGGCAAAATCGAATAAATGCGTCTACCATCACTGCTATAATCCCGTTAACGTAAACTTTTTTTTCACATTTTTTTGTCTTAAAGAGAAAAATTATTTATTTTTTAGTTGCCAGTGGACCGGTTCGTTGAGTCGTACTCGCAAAACCCGGAAGAGCTTTTGCAACGAATAATTGCGCAGAAAAAGGGTAATTTTTGTTTTTTGTTCCATTGGTTTTCTGGCTCTTTCAATTGAAAAGGAGCTGACAACGGAGACCAACTTTGGAGTTTCACTTATTTGAATATTTCATCTTTTGCGCAATGAAGCAGCTGCCATAAGATTTTTGGGACAGTAAGTTTATTGCGTGTTTTGAAATTAGTATTTTGACCCCGCATGACAGATTGAAAAAAAAATTGCTTGAATATTTTTGCGAGAAGGATATAATTTTGACGTTATTTGGAAAAACGGTTTTTAAATATTAATAAATCCGCTAAATTGAAGCCCTCAAATCGGTTTGGGTATTTTTGAGCCTAACAACTAAAGCACGCTTCAATAAAAAAAATTAAATAGTCGATTTTTAGCTATTTTTTAAATTTTTAATAGAAAATTTGTTTGTCTTTTTGTCCCGACTTTTTTGTGTCCTATCTCACTCAAATAACACCGGGATCATGCACATTTTTGTTTGTTGGAAGTCAAATAGTTATCTAAAATTTTAGTTGTTCAAATTTGCGATTCCAAAAGCGTGGCCGGTAAAGCAGTAGAAGTTGGGACACCGCCAAAGCCAATTGCCAACAGCAATTCAATTCCCAATCAGTCGGTTAGACCAGACATTGCCAATAAAGCAGATGTAAATGGTAGCGATTCAAATGAGATTTATGTCGATGCAAAGAAATCGCCTAGAGTGACGAGATTGGCGGCAGCGCGCAGACGACGTTCCTTGAATTCTGTGCAAACCGACGAGGCGCAACGCAGGAATGAAGTCTTACATTTGCTGCCTAATAATAAAGTAGGAATGACGGAGAAAAATGACGAAATCTTGATGTCAATAACTGCCACAGATCATTTAAGAAGGTTTTATTATTTAAGAGATTTAATTTCATTTTTTGGGGTCACTCCAGTTTAAATTTGGAAAAATTCTGGCGATGGGATGGGGGGGGGGGGGGGAGTAAACTGAAGTTGAGTTTAGCTCATGCCTAAAATTGTTACATATTTATATAAGTGCCCTTAAATAGCTCTATCAGAATGTGATAGAAAATCAGTTCTGTGATATCGAAGCATTTTACACACACATGGATAAATAAAACGTTTTCAAAGCTAATTCATTTAACAGTGAGGTTATGGAAATTTATGATTTTGTTATTGTTTGAAAGTGAACTCCGCTTTCCAAAAATAACGAAGTCTTAAAAAATAAGTTAAAAACTCACTGAGAAATATTAAGATAAGCATGATGCATTTTATTAGCTGAGCTTAAGCTAACCGTATGCTGAATAACTCTTGAGCGATTCCATATTTTTTTTCATATAGGTACTTGTCTGAAAGCTCTTGTAGTCGGCCAAATCCGAAAGAAAAAATAAACATTTTCTGTTATATATGCTCAAAAATTGGTTTTAAGTGCGACACTTTAGTCAAGTAAGCTATTTTTAGCTAAGTTCAAGCTTTGTATCTTGATTTGAGTTGAGATATTTTAATTAATTTAAGGAAATTTAGTCTGGATATGCTGTGTAACTCATGAATAATTCCATTTCAATTCTAATATAGGGACTTGTTGGGAAGCTCTTGTAGTCTGTTATCCAAATTTTTGGTTAATCATTTTTTTGTTAGGATTCCCGAAGAACAACCAGGCAAAAGCACTAGCCAGCAGACGTCGGACATGTTGGAAGATGGGGAGGATTTAGGCAAAGTGGATTTACAGGATGAACTTCTTCAATTAACAGCGTTGGAAAATGAAATTACGGGTTTGGAAGCAGAAATGGAGAATGTACGCTGCAAGCGGAAATCCGAATCACTCAGCGAAGGTTTTTCATTATCCATATCTCATTGTTTAAATATCCAATTTTTTTTTGCAGAAACATTGCTGCTCGAATCGAAGCTCACGGTGTTGTGCAAGAAACGGGAGCGCCTTCTAAAATTAGTCGAAGACGGCGAAAAACAAAAGAAACTGCAAAGGTTGTTCGAGGCGTCAACTTCGGACGCCGCAAAAGTCAGCACTCGAAAGGTTTGGTTTTACCGAAGCGAAGTGAAGCTCTGAGAACAAAAAGTCGCAAGTTATAAATCAGGAATGGGATCCGTACCCGTGAAATATCCGTATTTTTTTTGCCACGGATTACATCCCTTTAATATAAAAATTAATATAACAGTATAAATTTTTTCAAAATTTTTGGCAAATCACGGTAGATTTGTCTTGTGTATTGTATTTATGTCAAAAAATTATTTCGTTATATTAATTTTTACTGTTTGCGTCTTTTTTTCCGCAGACCTAAAGCCTAAGCCGAAACAATAAACCCTAAATAATGTTGTTTGACAAAAAGGCAAATGTCTTTGATGTATTTTTAATATCTACCGAAAATACTGTTAAGATTGCGATGAAAAGTTGATGCAATCTTGACGTTATACAGTGGCGGACAATTTATTGAAAAATTTAAAAAAAATTTCTTTAACATATTCATATAATAATATAAATTAATAATATGTTCAATTATTTCACTTTATAGAGAATTTACTTCATGGCAGGCGTCCAGCAAAAAAACCATTCATTGTGCTCGTCAAAGTGAAAAAACGCCTTGATTTTGCTCGAAACCATCTCAATTGGACATTTTTTTTGCTGGACGCCTGCCATGAAATCCTGCATCAGCTGGGGTTGCACAGCACGGACACTAACGTTCAAATTGAGCTCGCAGTCGGGTGCATTTTTGATTGATTTTTAATTAATGGTATTTATTCACTTATGAAAATTTTGTTAAACTGATTTATGCCATTCGAAAGCTGAGAAAATTCTCTATAAAGTGAAATAATTGAACTTATTATTTATTTATATTATTATATGAATATGTTAAAGAAATTTTTTTTAAATTTTCCAATAAATTGTCTGCCACTGTATGGATTTAGAGAACACGACGAACCCAATATTCTCCCGAAATTGGCAATGTCCGACAACAGTCTCGTCTCGTAATTGAGGACAATCAAGTCTTTCCGATTGTGACACTCATGCCGGTCACTTCGTCCACGTCTTTTCTAATGCCCGATGGAGAAGAGCTGGAGGAAGCGACAACGGAAGACTGCAGTCCCACAATACGACCGACTCGAGGAATTCTTCGCCGAAGCTCCAAAGTAAACTTTTTCTTTATTTTAGCGTCAAAGTAAAAAGGAGAACGGATGAATCGGCACATCTTGGCACCCAAAGTTCCTTCTGAGATTTTTTTAGAAATGAAGGCAAATCTTCCCTTCCTACTACAAATTGTGACTCATTCCGGTCACTTCATCCACGTTTTTTCCAATTCCCATTACTACGCCAAATTTGGACCTTGATATTTGAGCGCTTAAGATCATTTTCGTCAGTTTATGTTTATAGAATTTTTCCCGAAACATCTTTACAATATAATTTTTTTTTTCAATAACTAGGTTTGGCTAACAAATATATATCCTGTTCACCCACACGTCCTGCAGCGATTGCTTGCTGGAAAATGCTTTTCAACCAGGACAACACTTATTGTTCTTATGACTGAAGGAAATTTCTGAACAGTCTATTATAATCAAGTTGTGCTGTTTTTTCAAATTTTTTTTAGAAAAGTTTTTAAAAAGAGGCAATTTTTAATTAAATATATTCCAACGGTGACCAAATTTTAATTCCTGCTAAATATCTCAAAAATGCCCAAAAAGTTAGATTAAAAAATCTCAGCCCTATCTCAAAAATCTCGCAAGAATCAAATTTACTAAAAAATCCTTCGAAGAAATTCTTTTAAATCATTCTGGCGTTTTTGTGTTTAGAATTTTTTCCTAACATATAGCTTTGTCACAAAATCTTTTCGTAAAAAAAACTTTTAAAGAGCTGGTCAGCCAAGACAACGCATTATTCATTTGACCGAACAAATTTACTAACACATCCACTAGTGCTGACACGATTCTTTTTAGAAATGTGCAATAATGGGACGGCGGTAACGAACTTTTTACTCCCTTCATTTTACATCGCCGATTCGGCGCGATGACCAGATATGGGGGCAGATCCTGTGCCGGCATCCGCAAGCCTCAAATTTTTAACAACATTTGTATTTGTATAAAAAGTTGTTTTTTTTTGATGTACATAAAAAAGATTTTGTCGGAATATGTTCACTTGGTCAAAAACAAATATTATCGTATCATTCAACACGCTTTCAAATTTATTCGACTCAACAATAACAAATAAACAAAACCAAATTTTTAATTATAACATTAGAACAAAATCCACCCTTACTGAGGTGCTGGTGCACCGCGGCCAAATCCGCCGCGATGGCCAGTAATGGGGGCAGATCCTGGTCCGGCATCGGCAACCTTATCGTTTCCTGCGGCTGTTCGGTAGCCTCCACGGTCGAGTTCTGGCTTGCCGAGACCTGAAGCATCAACCAATTAAAAAATGTTTAAGAAAAATAATTGTGAGAAAACATACCGCGAACGCCTTCTTTATCTCCAAAAGATTTTGGTTGTTCATTCTTGGGCTGGCGGTGCGTCGCTGGGAAGACGTCTTCGGGCAGACCGAGGTACTCACGCAAGTAAGTGATTCCTTCAGCAGTTAAGTAGAAGTAATAATGCCTCCACGCAAATTGCTCTTTGACAAGACCGCGCGAGACGAGACTCTAAAAATGGACATTTGAATGAATTGGATGGGAAAATTCGACGGCTGGAGATGACTTGGATAAACATTTCAGGAAATATTAAGGTGAAATAGCGAGCAGCTTACATAAAGCATAAAAGATAATAAATTTGAATATTTGAGTTTAACTGCATGTCATCGACATGCCTTAAAATTATGTGGTCAAAGATAGCAAGATAAAATAACGAGACAGGAAAATGGAGTCGTATTAGGGACATAATTAATAAATGCTGTATATAAAAGTAGTGAAAACGCCAATTTAGGATTTTTGTGATCAAGGCTAAAAAAATTAGAGGAAAAGGTGTGGCATAGGAGAGACTTTGGTCACAATTCAGCCTTTATCCATTATAAATGTAAGCTGACTTGTGATCAATGTTAAGGACTAAAAGATACTAATCTCGTAAGAAAAGTTAAAAGAAATCAACAACAAAAGGTTACCTTAAGCGCCTTGATGACATACAAATTCTTAACATTCTTGATTTCAGGGTGCGACTTCAAATTGTAGTCCTTCTTGGCAATGCAGACGCCATCTTCGAAAAGGGCCTCATAGATTTTCTTCCTGTCAGCTTGGGGCATCAACATGATTGCTGGTAGCTTAAACACACGCTGAAAAAAAAATATAAATTGCGATATGAACTACCATAAAATGAAGTCAGAGTGAACAAAAATGTACAAGTAAAAAATAAAATATGGAAACAATCACGATATTTTTTGACAAAAATAAAAACATTGCTGAAAAACAGAAATTTTGTGTTGTGATCTTCGATTAGCCAGAACGCTTTACAGAAAACCTGAGCCGAAATAACGCTAACAAACTCCACATACAATTAAGGAAGAAAAAAGCCGCAAAAAATTTCAGAAATTGAATTTGGCTGACCGTAATACGCTGGTTTCCCAAATAACGTGCTTGTATTCATGTTCTTCGTGGTAAGACAAAAAAAAATATGTTAAATTTTAGAGTTTTGAAAAAATTGTAAAAAATTTTAGGGGAAAAATTTCAGTAGACTTTTTTTTTTGGGAATGCTTTTTATATTTTTGGTTTTGTCTGTTACCAGTACTGTTATGTTTTGCTAACAACTCCAGTAGTATTCTGCTACGGGTTGTACATGCAGCTTATATTATTTTTAACTTCAGCTTCTTTAGCTAAGGGGGGTAAACTGCACTCTTACCAAATTAAGTTTATGTTTTGTATCTGAATTTGACATTTTTATGACAAAAATTGTCTAATTACCCAAAATTTTTTAGATTTGAATGAATTCAATATTTTTAAATCTTTGTTTTATTAGCTCCCTACTTTTCATTTTTCTTACTCCTTTTCTTCAATTTTGTATATTTTTTCAATTTAGAGATGAGTGCGACAAGTAAGATTTCGCGTGAAACGCTCCAAGAGTGCGTTGCCGAAGTGTTGAAGAACTCTCAGGAGAAGAAGCGCAAGTTCCGTGAGACGATTGAGCTTCAAATCGGACTCAAAAACTACGATCCCCAAAAAGATAAGCGTTTTAGCGGAACAGTCAGGTGTGTACCGACTCGAACCCAGAGTCGTTAAATAGCAATTGGGGAGGAAATTTGGTTTTGAATTTCCGCTGTTTTTTTTATGGGTAGTATTTCATCTTGTTCGCATAAGATTCAATAGCATAAATAATTTAAACAAAAAAACCACCCTCCCCCCTGAGCTATTCGGCCAAACAGCAGAAAAATGGATTTGTATTGAAAATTCAATGACAGATAGTACAAAAAATTAAATTTTTTTCCATAAGAATTCGCAGATAATTTGGAATTTTAAACAGCAAAACGTTGCAGGATGTGTAAATTTAAAAATCCGTAAAAGGAATAACGAAATCAACAGATTATATCAGTTTTTTGTTTTTTGAAATAAGTTTTTTTTCACCATTTAACTAACTTTATTTCTCTTATTTAGTCAATACATTTCTAACGACTTTACTTCCCCCGAGTATTTCAGTGGAATCATAAATTTCGGAAATTTTTAAAATTTAAAACATAAAATTATAAGCGAAAGTTTATCGCTCAATTAGAGTGCTTTAGAAAAACCTATCTTTCCAATGATTTCACATATGTATTAATTTTTAGACTGAAAAACATTCCCCGCCCGAACCTCAAGGTTTGTGTGCTTGGAGACCAGAAACATTTTGATGAGGCGGCCGCCAATAACATTCCCTGCATGACCGCCGACGACTTGAAGAAGTTGAACAAAGACAAGAAATTAATCAAGAAGTTGGCCAAAGGCTACGACGCTTTCTTGGCTTCCGAGTCGTTGATCAAACAGATTCCGACGAATCCTTGGTCCGGGCCTCAACAAGGCTGGTAAGTTCCCTTCGGTCGTGTCGCACGGCGACAGCTTGTCGGCTAAGGTTGAGGAGATCCGCGCTACCGTCAAGTTCCAGATGAAGAAGGTTTGAAATTTTTTTTTGTTTCGTTTTGATGTTTTTCCTATTAACTTACGTCATTTTAGATGCCTGTCATTTCCTTTTAAGCTATTGTATTCAATTAAAAATTAAGGTTGACTTTATTACAAAAAAAATGCCAATATGAATTATAGGACTGGTTTGTGGTTGTATAGCTTTAAATAGTGAGTTTTTTTCTTAAATGATTTAATTTTTGTTTAACTTGCTTGGATTTTCCACGTGATTTCAACTTTGTTAGTATTTGATTCAGTGAAATTTTTAAGCATTCCCAAAGATTGCCAATTTTTTTATCCAATTTTGTGTTATTACAGTGCATCCTTATCTTTAAAAGGGGCGAGGGATTTAAAATTGTTTTGCACTACTATTATGTAATCCTTTCATTTTATGGCTTTATTTTTTACTTATTTACTTACTTATTTTTTTACTTACTTGTGTGGTCTTGTATATTCAAAAATAGTTTTTTTTTTTTGTAAAACCATTTTATATTTGCTCAAGTTTAAATAATGTTCACAATTTACAGGACGTCTGTAAAGAAGTTTATTCTCAGTTTTTTCATTTTTAGGTTCTCTGTTTGTCGGTTGCTATTGGGCACGTTGAGATGCCACAAGAAGAAGTGGTCGCTAACGTCTCGCTTGGCATCAACTTCCTTGTCTCATTGTTGAAAAAAAATTGGCAGAACATCCGCACCCTTCACATCAAGTCCTCAATGGGACCGCCACAACGCCTCTATTAATAAACCGTCTTGCTTTTTGTTATTATTGTTGAGTAGAAAAAAATTTTTTTATAATTTCTTTAAAAAATTTGAGCATTTAACAATAATAACAGATAATGAGACACCTTTTTTCTGGCCTTGGAAGTCTAGAGAAAGTTAGTTTGCCAGGCTGTTAAAGTTTTGATAGCACACATTGGAAGTGACACAAGCTTTCCTGTATGGGCTAGAGCCTGAGCAAATATTCAGCTATTCGATTTCCTCCTGTCATCACATTAAATGGTGTAAAATTGAGGTTATCTTCACGCCGTTAAGAACAAAATAGAGTCTGTAAAGGAAAGAACGTTTGCTTATACTATAACGTAGAATAAGTGTTAGGTTAAACAAAATTTAAAGATTTGAAATGGAACGAAAGCATTGTTTCCTTCAGACATACTATTTGAATGACGAGACATTCTCTGCCAGACACAAACGAATTTAAAATTTGGCATTGTTTTCATTAAAAATGCCGTTATTCGAAGAGTCCGCCGCATTGTTTTCGTCGCCGTTCACTAAAGAATACGAATTTTTAATTTAATTTTTGTGATAGGCAGGAAAGAATTTGTAAGGAAGGAAATACTGGCTTTCCTTTGCAAAATTTTCAGGAATCTTTTGAAAACGAATTTTATTCATCCCATCTCTTTAAATCAAATCAAAAAGCGTTATGGTTTAAACTGAATTACACATTTTCTCCGAATTTAAAAATGTTTATTGTTGTGGAATTTTATTCCATCTTTCAAAGGGACACGGATATGGATGGATCAGAGGGATATGGGCAAAAGGACGACTAAAATTTAAAAATCAATAAAACGGAATTTTTTTTGTTATACATATAATATGGTACATTTTGTGCTGTTTACTGTATTCAAGTCAGGAAATAAAAAAAATATTCTTCTGTGAAAATATTTTTCCTTGATTTTTTGCAAATTTTTTTCCGCGTCATTTAGTTCTAGAGCCACGAAATCAATGGCAACCAGTGCTGTCGTTCGAGTCCAACGTAGTTTCTTTGTTCAAGCTTCTACCGTAACCTAGGGAATCATTTGACAAAAATTTTGAAATCTAAGAAGGTAATTCTTAGTATCCTTGTAGATTAAGCTTTATCTGTTTTTAAGATTATGCAAACTTTTGTGAAATTTGCTGGACTCAAATGAAAGCTCTGATGGCAAGCTTTTGGCAAGCCTCAATTAAAAATCTTGCATTTTATAAACACATCCTAAAAACTTTTTTAACAGGAATATGAAACTTATAAAGACCTTGATTCAATTCCTGGACAAGGTTGCTCATGTTTGAAGTTCTGCGCCGGCCGCCTGCAGAAGATCGCCTTGAAGCTGGCCAGCCGGCACGTTGGCGCCACGCATTAAATTAGAAAAGGAGGCGGGCGTAGCACTCTCTGATGTATTGCGAAACGCGGTGCTCACGATATTTCCGACCGTGTTCAACGATTCCGGAAATCTGCCGGCCAAAGACGCGACTGAGTGCACCTGGCCGCCACTCTTTAGCCGCTGCAGCGTGTCGGTATTGGGCGTGCTCTACAAATAATTCGATTGGGTATTCTGCGTTTATGAATTTAGAGGGAGGCCTTATTGGTCCAATAAAACAAGGCTTGGTCATTGTAGAAAGTTCAAAAGGAGAATACAATGAATGTATAAACTAATTCTTTGCTTATCAAAAAACCATTATATTTCTTTCTGCTATCATGGTAAAAACTTGCCATTTTCTTTGCGCAAAAATAACATAATTTTTTCTTTTTGTTTTAAGACGAACAAAGGCTAGATGCAAATTTTATAAAGGAACATTGTGCAAAAGAATAAAGAACAAGCACCCAAACATTGTAATTTATTCTGAAAATTTTTTTTTTGTCAAAACAAAATCAATTCAATCGTGTGTGAGCTATATAATTATATAAAAAACTGTTTTTCGACTTGACTTGACAATCTTCATACAAAATAACAAAATGGTTTGAAATAAGAAGTGGTACAAGAAAAATGTTTTTGACTGATTTTCATTCTATTTGCAAAGAAACGATAAAATTGTGCGAAAATCTTGAAAAACAAACCCAAAATTTTTGCTTTTGTGTATAAAAAAATGAAACTAAGACCGGAGACTTGGTGTTTGTGGAGTTAACTAACAGAATACTGGTCTTTGTGCAAAAAAGCAAACAGGGAGTTAAACCGTATCTCTTCAACGTTTTTGTTTTCTATTCAACCCAAAATTTTAAGCTACGACTAACAATTTTTGTTGGCTCTTCCTCTCTACTGACTTGACAAGGAACAATACTGGCAAGAAATGAAAGTAAACTAACAATGATCAAAATTGTATTATTGCTTGGATTGCTGGTCCATAGCAAGTCTTTAAACTCAATCCATTGTACCAATCAAGCCAGCTGCACAAGTCTTACACAGCCACAAACCATATTAAAATAAGAGAACAAACATTGAGTTGGGACATTAAATGCTCCAGTTGTTGCATTAATTGACGCCTGAGCTGTTGCTTTTCGCGCATCTTCGACTCCAACTCCAGCGTCCGTTCGCGTAGCCCATTGAGTTGGCCGTTGTTGTCGCTGACGCTCTAAAATACCGCAATAATGAATGCAAGGCGCAAAAATTTTAACAAAAATGACGAGAAAACCTGTTGTTGTTCCAGGAGAGACATTTCGCGTAGCATTTCGTTGTTCTCCTCTTCCAATTGGGCGATCATTGCCCGCTCATCCAAGGCGTCGCTGCAATTTGGCTGATGGATTTTCGACGTCGATGGGTACTGAAAAGTGTTGAAAACGTTAAATAAGTTCTACACTACACCTGATTTATATAAAGAATTAAAAAATTATTTTCTCCCGCAAGTTAGTGTTGGCCTCTATAGCCGGAAATAAAGAATTTGGGAATCCAAAGACAAATTTTCGCTTTATTCGGGGAAAGGATTAAAAAATCTTTCCTGCTCCTGCTTAAGAATCCGAAAAACACCAAATTTTCGACTTTGGCGCTATTATTGCTCCTATTGTTTGACTGTCTTTCCGTTCCGCGGTGAGAGGGAGTTTTGAGGAGAGAGGAAAAGCCAAAGGATTTTTAGATTATTCAAGCAAAGATCCCTGGAGATTGTGAAACACCCTAGCTTTTCTTTCGCTTCCGCTCAAAGACACTCAGATAGAAAGAGCAAACTTTCACGTTTTATCAATTATCAACAGTCAACAATCTCCTCATTTCCATCACAGCAGAGAGGAGGACGGTGATCGCAGTAAAAGCAAAAAGGAAAAAGAATTTTCATTAAATTTCGAGAACGGGGGGTAAAAAGACCTACGTTTCGTCCTCTTTCTCTTAAAGACGCTTAAGAAAAAAAATCTCACATTATTTTAACGAGCAAAGAAACAGGAAAAAATTGTGAGGAATAACCCCGCGTAGAGGAGGTGGAGACTAGTGGTTGAAAACTAAAAAAAGCCGCTCAAGGATCAAACCGGGGTTTCCGAATTATAAAGTTATGTGGCTTACTGAAGACCACAAAACGACCTTACATTGTTCATGTACAGAATAATAGGAGTGCACGGACAAAAATTTTGGGCAAAAAAGACTAATTGATCCAAAGCAACAATATAACTTTAAATTAAGTCTTCCGTAATTTTGTCCCGCGCCTATTTGTCCGGTGTCTCTGACTGTGTCATTTTTGTCTGGTGACTCCCTGGCCTCAATCTAATTTGACTAGCTATCCAAAAAAAAAAGTTGCAACCGCGGTTCGGCCCGCCAATTTTGCGGCGTAGCGCACAATCAATTTGTGCTCGTCGTCCATAACGTTGCCGTTCCCGTACTGTCCAGGCAACAAATTCGACGTCCAGTCCGTCAACGGCTCCGGAATTTGGTGTCTAAAAATCAACATTCATATGTGCAAAATTAGAAGAGAACATAAGAAAAGCAAGACCTTAGGGCGGTCGGCGTTATTGGCACAATATTGGCGAGGTCTAACGGCCGTTGCGGCTTGACCGGAAACGTCTTGTGGGTTTTAGAGTGGAGGGTCGGCACGCATTGCAACGACTTTTGAATGGAATGCGCAATCTGTTTGGTCGGCGACTTCTGTAAACAAAAATAGTATTTACAGCACACTTTCCTACAGTATTTCGGTCGAGAAAAAAACAAAGCGACTTACATAACTGGAGTACTCTTTCATCTCATGCTCATTGGAATGCGATTGGCTTGTCCGACCTCGCCAAAAACAAGACTGACAAAGTTGGTAGTTGGCGCACCGCTGGCACTTGTACCGAAAACCGGTAAATGATCGCACCTGAACAAAAAAGAAATATTTTACTTTAATTTCAATTAGAAAATTTCAAAATACAGTAACCGCATTAACAATAACCCAAACCGGACCTACAGTAATAACAGTTTAAAGCCAAAGACTAAAATCAATTTTTTTAAAACTAATTTCGAGTCCAAACCCAAGGCAACTGCAAAAAACCAGCCATAGTGGTAAAAGTCTAAGCATAGCCAAAAAGCGTAAGTTTAAGTCTAGGCTTAATCCCAGCTTACACAAATAGAAATCTGTTGGTAAATAGGCGCCTGCAAATAGAACAGAAAAGACAAGTCCGTACAACTAACAGTCCGTTCAGGCCAAAAACCAGTCAAGCATAATGTCTGCCCCACTAGAAATACGCAAGACAAAAGCCTAAGCCAAAAGTCTCTCAGGCATAATGTTCGCCCCACAAAAAATCCAACAGACAAAAGCTCCGCCGCAAAGCAAAAAGTACGTACCAAAAAGGCAAAACAAATATGTTTGTGCACAACAACAAGACTACTATACTCAGCAAGCAGTTCAAAAGAATTGAAAAAAAAAGTTAACCCAAAAGAAAATAAAGTAAAATTCCAAAATTTGTGCAAAAAAATGAAAGTTTGTTCAAATTTTTGGCTTACTTTTTCCAATGTTTTTTTTGAATTTGTTTCCAACTTTTTCACTTCACTAAAAAAATAAATTCAATGAAAGGGAATAGGGAGCGAGAGAGGAGGGAACAACCGTCTTGCCTAATTACTATGGCTACGCGATTCACATAATACTATTTATCTCGTCCTCTTCTTTACTCATTATGGCTTTAATGTTGAAAAAAATGTAACATAATTAAGCGGTTTAACCCCCTTTCCCACAGCATTGTTGTCGTTTGTTTTTGAAAAGGAGAAAAAAAACGATTCATAGTAGGAACACAATGAATTTTTTTTGCGTTATCTCTGTTCACAATGGAATCGCAAAATTTTGATTTTTTGCATTTGCAGCACGAATTTGCGATTCCATTGTGTATTGGCGTTAACAATAAAAACGCAAGAAAAAACGTCTATATTTAGCGTTTTGCGGCTTAATCCCGTGCACAATCAAAATTGAACTTTTTTAATTTTTAAACAAAATTTGGTTTGGCGTCAATTTTCATTTTTTTGTTTAAAATAGTCATTTAAAATTCAAATTTGTAAAACCTGACATCAGTCCATTCTCTCTCTCGGATTTTACACCGCGGATTGTTTGAGAACTATTCCCCGTAAAGGGCACTATATAACGCTTTGATACTGCAACATAACTGCCTTTTTCCGACAATTAAACGAGGAAAAAAAGAAAAGTTTACCTGACAAGCGTCGCACACAACGGGATGATAGACGTGCTCCACCGACGCCATACGATGGAGCAAAGGCAGCCACATAAGGCACGGCGGACAAGAGTCGCTTATAATAACATCGAGGAAGTGGTTCAAGTTCACTTGGTCGTCCTACAAAAACAAATCCCTTATTGCGCCGTCTCATAAAAATGAAAGAGAAAAAACAAAGGCGAATTACTCGTTTAAAGCACTGTGATAAGGCAGTCTCGTTAAAACCAAACGTCGGCGCTTCAAAGACTGCACTAGGCAGCGCCAACACTTGTTGTAAGTAGTCGGAAAACTTCTCGTACTCCATAATACCCGAAGAATCAGAGATTTGTGAAAATATATCTAAACGTTGAAGTGAATAATTCAATGTGGTACAATAATAACAGAAAATATTATGTTCGGACAGTTTGGGTTAATAAAAAGATATGCGGGCAAAAAGACGCAAGAACAACAAGACGAGACAAAAAATAATAAATACAACAGAACATTTTTTTGATAATTTTTTAAGCAATGCGGTGGATAACTTAAAATGTAACGTATTTATTAGACAATAACATAAGTTCGTTGAATTTTTTTATTACCTCTCTAACAAAATTCTGGCAAATAACCAACTTTCCGGAATGCCAACTCGCAAAATTTCGACTTTTCAACATCAATTTGCGAGTTTTAATTTTTAATTTTTAAAATTTAATTTTTAATTTTTAACCCATGTAAAACAGCAACTCATAACATGCAATGTTCAATAATTCAATACGGCTGCCTTGATTTTAAAGCGTTACAAATCAACGTTTAATATTTGAAATTTTGTGAGTTTACTGTCGCGAGTAGACAAGCGACGATATGCGGCAATGTCAACTCGCGAAGTTTTAAATCTTGAAAATCGATTTGTAACGCTTTGAAATCATTGAAGGTTGAATGTTATCGGTTGCCATTATTTCTGAATCGAAAATTGTGACTTAAAAAAAAATGGCGCAAATCGATATTGTAAAGTGACAAATTTGCGAGTTGACTGTCGCGAGTTGGTTATTTACCGTCACGAGTGGACATTGCCGCTAATCGTTATTAGTCTTAAAATTCTAGGAATTAAATTAACAGCCTAATATCAACGCTTTTATTCGAGAACGAGTCCATGTGGCTTTTTTGTTCAGGTTCCCACAGTAATTTGACAATAATTTTGGAGCCAGGGAGTAATCAACTCCTCTGCAAATAAAACTTTACTCGCTTTCAAGCGTAAAACTACGTGAAATCATATTAGGCTCAAAAGCAAAATTACAAAAAACATCAAAGAAAAAGTTTTTTTTGTTAAATACTGTTTAAATTTAAATTTGGATCGTCATGATCGTGGCAAGACAAATTTGTTCTCAAATTTTAAATTTTGATTCAAACCAAAAACCTGCCATGTAAACAGATTTTTTGTAAGCAAAAACAAAAAAAAATTTTTGAAAAAAAAAACGAAAAATTAGTGGCTTATTTTATTACTGCTAAAACGCATAAAATAATGACAAACAAAAACTTGGTTTGCCACTTGGCCTACATCTTATTTAAACACGCTTAGGCTTTGGTTTAGGCTTGTCTCTGACCTTGGTTTTGTAAACACAACAAAAAAAGTAATTCTATTTCCTTTCCATTGACTAAAGGCTGGCCATCTCTATTATAATAAAAAAAGACCTATTAAAATTGATTAAACACGGGCGCAATTCCAAAAAAAATATATTTCCACGTTCTTCACACTAATTTAAAAAAATTATATTGATTCTGGAGTCACTTGCAAGTCAGCAAAATTTCAATGTAATAAACGTACATCTCAGCTTGTCCACTAATTTTCCGGCGCATAGTGTCGCCAGTCCAACTTTGATGGAAAAAATAGTCAAACGTCCAATGTTTTGCCTGAAAAAATTGTTGGGTAATACTATAGGAAATAATTGAAATTTGTACGCAAAAACCATCATTGATGTAACAAACTTTGAAATTTAAGGTGCCATTGCAAATTCTTATGTTTGGGCATACAAAGAAGGAAAAGTTGGCAATGATGTATGGGCGTGCAAGTCGCAGCAAAATTACATTAAGTAAATTCTTAGGTAAAAGAATTTATTTCACACTCAATAATATACGATAGTACCAAGCGCTTTTTTTCAAATAATTTAACCTCAGAATTCACCAACTGATGCCAATATATTGAAGAAAATTCTGATGGATGGTCACTTTTCAGCCTGTCAAATACTGCCCGAGTCGAAACCAGGGCAAGCACGCTTTGCTCCACGTATTAAGCCCCGATTTCACTCCTCAATTTATCGAAGGTTTTGCTCATTTCTATTTGAAAAAAAAAAGATTTATAAGGCGTTAAGACCCATACGAGTTAACTAAAACAGTCAACAAGAAAAAACATAAAGAAACAAAATGTTAAAACAACAAACTACCTGTCGTATACGCCGAGCAGAAAGCTTAAAAGCATCGAAATGGATTTGTCCGTGTCGATGTGCTGTGTTGTCGGCAATCGTTTGTTGAGATTGTGGAATACGGAAGTCAGCAAAAGCTCAAGCCGAGAAATTTTTAAGTGCGCGCTAGTTGGCATTGCGTTAAGGCCGTTCTCGCGGAACGACTCAATCATATTCCAAATGTCAACCAAGTGGGCTAAAAATTACGAAAGGGCACTTGAAACTTTTAACATTTGGTTTTAAATGCCAAAAAAAAAGCTAAAAGTAAAAAAGCAAATTTTGAAGAGGTAAGAAAGAAATTGCTTAACTAAACAAAATTGCTTAACAAGAGAACTTTTTTTTTGTGACTGTGGCATTTCAAAATAATAAGGCATATTTTCAGGATTCTAATGATGTTTTCTTAATCTGTGCATTTGGATATGTCACGGTCATTAAAGTAAGTTCACTTGTAAGACAAATCATATTGCACTGAAAGTTTATTGAAAAATGTAAAAAAAAAGTGTGCGGATAAAAAAACACAAAAAAAAAGACGTCCGAAAGCAGCGCAATAAACAATGTCAAAGTCCAATTAAAAAATAACAAAGTCGGAGTTTTTAAATTGCTTAATCCTTCTTAAATTTTTTTTATTATTAGCAGTATAATTTCAATAAATGGTATAAAAATAGAAGAAAATATTTAAATTTCGGTTGAACCTTTCGTTTCAATAATATTTGGCAAAAAAGTCCCCTGTCAAAAAGTCCTTGCCCGACCTCTTTCCTACTGACTACCACTTTTTTAAACATCTGGACAACTTCCTGAGCGAGAAATGCTTTAAAAGCCAAGGAGATGCTGAAAAGGGCTTTTAATGGCTTCGTCGCGTCCAAGCCCCCTGATTTTTACGCCACCGGTATAAACAAACTTGTATCTCGTTGGCAAAAGTGTATTGATTGTGATGGTGGTTATTTTGATTAATAAAATTAATTGTGACTTAAGTTATAGTAATTTGAAAACACAGCGTTGAATCCTGCATTTATTTTACACCAACTTAATAAATTTTGGCAATTAAAGCCCCCTCCTAATTTGTCTTTTAATTGTTTAAAATAATAAGGAGGCTATATAGCAAGAAATACGTTAAATGTCTTATTACCATTGGTTTTTGTTTGAATAAATCAAGACTGCAGCCATCCGATACGTCGCAAATCGAATTGAATCAAAGTCTTTTATTCCTAAATAATAAAAAAAATTAACACAGATTTGATCACCTGTTTCAATCACAAAATAAACTGTATAAAAATTAGTAAAAAACCCCGGGAAGCAATAGGCTGTAAGCAATGAGAACAGCAAATTAACTTTCAAAAAATTTTATATTCCAAAAAATTGGAAACAAAACTCATAGTGCAGTTAGCTAAAAAAAATAAAATAATTTTTTGGCCGGCCACAAATTCTGTGCAGGCAGAAACTACGCCAAAAAAAAGCAAATCACGGATACCGATCCAAGTTATTGCAAAACAGATTAAGAATAAGGCTAAAAAAGTTCAGAATATTTTACAGATACGAATACCATTTCTTATACAAATCAAGTTTAAGCAATACCCAAAATATGTCTCTGAGAAAAATGAAGAAAAGTATTAGGTAATTATCTACATTTTGTCAACAATTAATAGAAAAATTTCATTTAATTTTGCAATTTGTAAAAAGACTAAACTCGTTGTACAAAAGATTAGACTGGCAATCGGTCAATTTATTTTTTTCCTCCAAAATTTTTGTTTCGCCTTATTGTTGTTACTGCCTTATTGAAATACAGTTAAAATTGTTTTCAAGCATAAAAAATATGCAGCAAAGCCTTGATAAAAACGCCAATTTTATAGATTATTTTACTTAGATAAAGGTTCTACAAAATAATACTCAAAAAATTCAAAACAAACAAAAATAAAAAAGCATACGCATTTCATCAATAAGCGCTTGCAATTCGTCAAGAGGTGACACCGCGCCGACAGCAGTCTCAGGCGGCGCCACCGACGCATTACGGCTTCCAAACGCAATCGCACGGTTCGGCGGATTTCCGTTGGCTACAACCGCCTCGCCAACCACATTCATTGAATCGCGCGCCAAACGCATCGTCCCAAAATCAGCGGCAATATTAGGGCCGCCGGGTTTTGCCACTGGGCCAGGCGCCATCACGGCGGCAGAAGGGCCTGCTGCTGTTGCGTGTGGCGCCCACATGCAATGAGTTGCGGCAAATTAATGTGACGCACCTCCGACTGCCCTCTTTTTTTTATGGCGACAATAGCGCCTTTAAAAATTCGTCAAATATCGAACGCCGCCACTTTGCGCTTCCAATCCAAATGAACTAAACAAGTAAAATTTATTATTGAATTAGCCAACAAATGAATAGAGCACAATTTTGGGTCTACTTTGTCTGGCTAAGTCTTACAAATATTGTTTGTACAGTCGACTCACAATTTTAGCTGTCAATACAGCGACAATTCAAAGGATTTACACGTAAAAAGCAATTAAATAAACAAAATTCAAGTTGAAATTTTCTCACATTTATATAACAAAAATTGGACATAATGCCAAAATTTAGGCAACAAAAAAATTGTCCAATTTTAAACAGGATTTTCAGTCTGATCTTATTACTGTAGGTGTTTAAACGCAATTTCAAAAAAATGCTGCAAAATGAAAGTCTGGCCACAAATGCCACAAAAAAGAAGCAAATTAAAAAATAAAATGTTTTAATGTGAAGACGCAACAGCTGTTGAAATATGACACTGTATTGGACTCTTTTGATCCAAAAAAAATTTGATGAAGTCATTTTTTATTTTGACATAAATAGAGTCTTAGGCTTAGGCTCGCGCCTTGTTGCGCCTTTGAACGGCTTATGGCACAGCCTTAGATGCGTTAGGCTTAGCCGGCTTATTTTTTTAATCCTCAGTCAAAATTGGATTCAAAGCCAATCACAACACTGGTCGTAGGTATTTGCAAAACGTATATTTAAACCGAGTTTTACAAAAATGTTTCGTTCTTTTGGGCTATAATCAATTATCGTATTAAAGTCATTGAGAAAAAAAGAGGAAATATGTTCTGAGGAAGCGACTTATAAGAGCCGATTATAGTTTTACTGCCTCAATCCAGCAAATCCTATGTCAAGCTGAGAATCAGACAAAATTGACGCACTTTCAGATAACAATATTTTTGACCAACACTTACAATGGATATACTGCTAATTTTTAAATTTTTTTTGGGACAAAATGCAATTAAAGCAAAAATAACAATTAGAAAAAACCACAAAAAAAGAAAAATAAATAAATTAACAAAATTAGGAGAAAAATTCCACAAACACTCATTAGCATCCTCATTTAGCACCATCAAACATCTTTAGGAGGACAACAACAAAGACAAATACATGAGAAATGTTTTGTTATTGTTTCCAATTAGTAAATTGTATTAGTTGGGCCAAGCAAAGAGTAAAAGCAATTCTTTCCGTCAAAATTTTCAATTATTATTTAGGCGCCAGTTGAGTACAGAGCAAAAAAAGAGAAGTAACGTAAGAGGCGTTAAAAATTAGAAAATAATAATATATTTGCGTTATAAAGACTTGAGCAGGGTTGTTGGCAAAGACTACAGAATAACTTCTCAAATAAAATTATGAAAAAGCGGTATCAAAGGAATGGGAGCAGTGTTGGGATTTGGAGCTTTCTGTTGGGTAGGTAGAAGCAAACTGCCGATTGTGCCGTAAAAAAACGACAAATTAAGTCAAACGGTCACAAAAGTTGACTTGATAATTGGGGGGGGAGGGGGGAAGGGGGGGGGGGCTAAAAATGTTAGGAATGTATGTCACAATTTCTTTCATTTGAGTCCAAAATGACTTCAGATAATTTCTTAGTTTGGCCTTAACGGTAACTTGCAGACTATTTTTCAAAAAAAATTTTTAAATTAGAATGTTGATTTTTGTGGGTATATACGTAGATAAAACTTGATATTTGTTTAAGTTATTTTGGGTTTAAGGTGTAATCACTTGGACTCACATTGGACTCAAATAAAAGCTCTGATTTACAACAAACGGATTCATCACGTATGAGCTTTATTGGACAATGTTCACTTTGTGCCAGCTATCAATTAACGCTCCAAATATAAGCATTGGTTGTCGCGTCATGCTTAACCGGCCGGCTAGCGTACACGGCTGTACCGAACCAAATATATATTTTTTTTTGCGAAAACATTTTAAAAATTTGTGTTTAAATTATTAACAAATGTTTGCGGATTTTTCAAGCAGTCGTTGACATTTAATGGCACGCCAATATATTGTAATCTCCGACTGTCTTTCTCTGTCTGTCTGTCTGTCTCTCCTTCTCTCTCCAACTGTGTCTCTCTTCCTCTCTCCGACTGTCTCTCTCTCTCTCTCTCTTCCTCTTTTTCTCTCCGTCTGTCTGTCACTGTCTCTTTTTCTCTCTCCGACTGTCTCTCTCTCTCTCTTCCTCTTTCTCACACCCCTCTCTCTGATTTCAGTGAGATCAGGGTCAACCTGAACTTTTGCCCCAATAATCCTCGTTAACTAAGTCAAAAATAAAGCTAAATATTAAATACGCCATTAATAGCCAAAAACTTCTTTTTCAAGTTCAAAGCCATTAATTAAAAAACATTGGAAAACAAGTGGACAAGTGCAAACAAAGCAAAACCAAAAGAGTATTTATAAAAACCAAAATACATTTCAGCTTAAATGAAAAAAAAAAATAAAATTCCAATTATTTTAATGCATTTTGTTGCAAAAATGAGTGAAAAGGAGTTAGCCAATATATTCATATAAGGAGAAAAGTTAGCGGAATGTGCGAGTCTTTGTTCTGTGGGTGTTTAAAATAATATACATATCTCTCAATTTTTTTTCTGTTTTTGTGTCTTCTTTTCCGCTTTTTAAATATATTTTAAAACAACAACAAAAAAATGAACGTAGACTTTTTTTTGCCATAAGCGTGCGCGTATTTCTTTATTTTTTTTTTCATTAAGGGGGGGGGGGGGGGGGATAGCCAGCCAGCCAGTATTGCAGCCGTATGTTGGGCGTTTCACCGCCGCCGGACTTACTAAACAACGCAATTTGGAAACGGGGGGGGGGAAGGGTATATTTTATTTCATTATTATTATTTTTGCATGAATGGTTTGCGGATATAAAATATACAAAATTGAATGTCGAAAACAATATTGATGTTGGGGAGGAATTAATTTTTTTTTTCAATGGGTTCCACACAAAATAAATTAAAAAGCAAAACTTAAACAAAGAATAAATAGATTAGCTTGTATTATGTTAGGCAACGGACAGTGAAGAGCAAAATAAGAGGAAGAAGAAGGGTGTTAGGTTAATGAATAAAGAAACAAAAATAATTAAACAGGAAATTGAAAAGCACTGATAACTACAATACTTTTTTTTTTCAAATGCTTCTTGTTTTAACCAGATTGTGGTCTACAGTACTTCGACAAAGTCAAAAAAATTTTAATACGCCAAAACTATTAGAATTTAAAAGTAGTTCTAGTCCTGACGCGATTTTTAAATACAGTAACTTGACAAAATCAGAAAATTTTTTAATAAGACAAGCTTTACGTTTTTAAAACTAGTTTTAGTCCTGACACAATTGTTGAATACAGTAACTTGACAAAATCAGAAAAGTTTAATTATAAACAAGCCTTAAAATTGTTAAAAATATTTTTGGTCCTGACACGATTGTTGTCCTCAGTATTCCACGCCAAAATCCAAAATGTTTTTAATACGCTAAACTTTCAGAATTTAAAAGTAGTTTTGGGTCTTTTTTTCAGTGAGTATTTGTATGAAAAAAAAATGCTAATTATCAAGCCGCTTTCTTGCAATCCAGTAATAGCGCTCTGTTGGAGAAAAAGTGTTAGTAACAATTATACATTGCAGAAATTGTTTGATTCAAAAGTGATGAATCTGAGTCCTTTTTCTGTAAACATTACTGTCTGTTATAAATAGAATAAAACAGAGGGTGCCATGTGGCAAAAAAAAGTGAAAAGCCAAAAATTTTTATAAAGGCAAAGAAAAAGCAAAAAGTTTTTCTGCTAAAAAAGCACTAAATAAAGAAATTTAATGGGACCAATTCATTAGGAAATTTTCATTTAATTTTCCTTAATAGAAGTGAAAAGAAGTGGAAACGTCAAAAACAATTTTTATTGGTCATGAGGTACTTAACTTTACTGGGCTGACCAACAATAATTTTAAGCTTAGCGGTACTTTGACCTCCTGTCAGTTAAAATTAAGCCTAAGCAACTAGATGAGTCAGACCATTCTAATATCAGATTTTTTGAGGCTAGCTATGTTGGGCAAAAGTTGCGCTAATGCGCTATGTAATGCCAAATTTATTCAAGGTTTTCAAGGTTTAAAAACAAGAAAGGCCTTTTCATTGTTCTGAATGTGTATTATTTATAATTTTAAAAAATACTTCAAAAAAAATTTTTTTTTGATTAAATTTTCTCAAACACTGTTTATTGTTTGGTCGTCAAAATAAAGCTAATTTCCAATAAAAATCTTCTTTTTTTTTGAAATGAAACAAATAAATAATTAATATTGCCAGCATTTAAATTTCTTCATTCGTCACATATGATGAAAGACATTTAAGTGGTAAAAAAAATTGGCAAATTGAGCGAATGCTTTGCTAAATTTTAGAAAAAGTGGGGGGGGGGGGGAGGGGTTTTGATTTTGAAGACAAATTATATTTACAACATTTTTTTTTTGCAATACTTGCCTCAGACGAATTTCGCATCACAAAAGGCACAACAGACACAAGAAAATGTTTTTTTATATCGTTTTAGGACCCAAAAAGTTGTTTTTGCAATATTTTTTAATATACTATTTAATCAAATCTACGAATATCCGACTTTCTGTTTGATTGTGTTGAGATGATATATGTAATGTTTGTATATATACATACTTTGTTTGGTCTTACCACGATGTGCTTGATATATGATCATTGCGTTTTGATTGGCTATTGTAGCTAAATTATAAAAGCGCTAAAAAGACGCACGACAGTTGTTAGTTGCTATTCGTTTCCACAACCTACCATATTTCCTTTAAATAGAGGGAAGGAGCTTATATTAGAAGATGTTTTTAAAAATTTTACAAAATGAAACATCGCTTTAGGACAAAAAACCCTTTAAAAAATATTTATAAAAGTTTTGGAAAGTAAAAAATAAAAACCCTTTTAATCAAATTACATTAAAAAAAAAATCATTTTCGTATCGAAATTATAATTTTTGTGCATAAAAATGTACTTTTTCCACAATTTTATTAAAAATCCAAAAAAGGTGGCCGAATTGTAGGATATTTTGTTTAAAAAAAAAGACACACCAAAATTGTTAGCCATAATTATTGGCGGTTTAGCAGCCTCAACATTTTATTCTCGTTTTTGGCATAATTATTGTTTGGATGAAAAGAAATTGTAAGGAAATTATGATACGAATAAAAATGTAAATAATACATGCATTTTGTATAATATACGACTCTGTTTTCTTTTCCCAATACTTTTGCAGCTCATGATAGATTGACTGTGCCAGCCTATGCCAGAGGAAGACCACCCAAAAAACGGTTTGAAACAATAAAACAGAATGTCACAAAGTGTGACTTATTCCACAAAAAACTATTAAAAAATAAGAACAGTGCAAAAAAGACTGCATACAGGTCTATAGTTAATAGCCTTTATCAAAAAAAAAACTTTGTACAAAAGTCCTGTGATGAAAAAACTCTATTTGCCAAAAGTCATTTATTAAAAAAAAATGGTGGGTCAAATGTCTTTAGGCAAAAAAGGTTATTGGCCAAAAGTCCAGTCGTAAAAAGTTCTTCCGTCAAAAGTTTTTACAAAAAAAAAATTGAAAAAAAAAACGTCTCTTGTCCATAAAGGTGGACAATGCTTAAAAATTAACAAAAATGCTAAAACATACCAGTGAAAAAAACACCGGACAAAAAAAGCCACAGACAACAATTTCAAATTCAAAAAAGCAGACAAAAAGCAAACATTCAAACCGAAAAACAGCAGACAAATAATTGCAGAAAACAAGACGCATAAATCTAAAGAAGCGGACAAAAACGAGGCAAGGACATAAAAAAATTAAAAAAACAGAAGAACAAACACTTTAAACGCAAAAGGACAGACAAAAAAATGCAAAGACAAAAAACGAAAAAAAAATACAGACAGAAAGATGGACGAGCCAATTGATTTGGGAATTAAATACATATTTAGTCTGTGCGTTTTATTGTCTCCGCCAGTTTGTCTTATGTCCGCCTTTATGGTCCGACGCCATCCAAACAAAAATATCAATAAGGCGCACCCAAGCTATACCAAAAAACAAATAAAAAATATGTAAAGTATAAGTTTAAAAACCAAAGAAAAAGTTTCTAATAAAATTTACACAACTTTTGGCAAATAAAACGATAGTCAATTCCTTCAGTAATCGTCCAATATTTTCGTTTGTTTCGGACAAACAGACGCCAAAAAAAAAAGAGAAGACAAAAGCGCTCATCTCAAAATGAGCTTTGCCGCAATTTTTGCTTTTTTTTTTATTTTTGACTATTTTGTTCAAATTTTACGCTTTTTTTGCTTCTCTCCGCAGACACAAAAAAATGTGTACGTGTGTTGTTAGAAGTGAAATTCATTTCTGCCTTCTTTACATTTTCTTTTATACATTTAATATACCCTAAATATACAATGCGTATAAATGTGTATAAAAAAGGGCCTAACTTAGGGAGGGAGAGAGGGTTGGAAGAGCTAGCGTAACTTCAATTTTTTTGTGTTTGACTCACTCAAAACATTTTTTGTTCCAAGAGGAAGGCCGAAAACTTTCTAATTCTATTCCGGGTCTACTTAGTTTTAAAAGTAGAAAACATAGGTTTTAGTTGTTTTAAGCTGATAAAATTTGATGAGAAGTCAGAGTGCCAGATTTAGTGAAGACGGATAATGGAAGTAAGCCGGGAAACAGCGAACACACAAATAAAAAAAAGAAGGAATGGGAAAGCAGAAAAAATTTAGATATGAAGAAAAAAGTTTTTGTTATAAGAAACTGGAGAGAGAAAGAATGTAAAGTTTAATATAGTTTTAAAGAATAAAGTATAGCAAAAAAATGCAAAAAAAAACCCGTAACGAGAATAAGAAGAAGGAGAACCGAAAAAGTAAAAAAACTTGGAAAGAATACATGAAAGAAAGACTAAAGAGAAAATAAATGGGTAGAGAAAGACAAAAGTATAAAGAGAAAGAAAGAAGAAAAAGATATAAGAAATTGCAAAAAAAAAAAAAAAAAAAGATAAAGGAAAACAAAAAAAGAAAAAAGAAGTGTTGTAAGAGAAGATTTAAAAAACTGAAGGAACTGAAACAATTGGAGGAACTAGCAAGCAAAGAGACAAAATAAAGGCAAAAGTAATACTTAGGCGCTAGTAAGCAAGAAATTACATAATCACATACACACACACACACACACAGACATACACACATACACACACACACATACATACATACACACATCTACATACACATACACACAGACATACACACACACACACATACACACATACACATACACACACACAGACATACACACACACACACACATACACACACACACACACATACACACATACACACATACACATACACACACACATACACACACACACATACACACATCACACACACACACACACACACACACATACACACATACACACATACACATACACACACACAAACATACACACACACACACACATACACACACACACAGACATACACACATACACACACACACATACATACATACACACATCTACATACACATACACACAGACATACACACACACACACACATACACACATACACATACACACACACAGACATACACACACACACACACACATACACACACACACACACATACACACATACACACATACACATACACACACACACAAACATACACACATACACACACACAGCATAAAATTATATTATTTTTAAGAACTTATATTTGTTTTGTGCAATAACCGAAATAAGAAAAAATAATATTAACGTTTAATAAACGCACAACAAAAATACATATAAATGAATATTAATATTCTATATTTTTTAATACACAAATAAGAAAAAAAAAACTAAACGAATTTTATAAAAATATAAAATGTTCCTAAAATAATTGATTAGCATAATCTTTATACTTTTTAAAATTTTTCTTCATTTATTCCAAAAATTGGAGCCTTCAATGACAAAACAATTCCACTTTTCCCTCTTCACTGCATTTTACTTTAATCTGCTATCCCACAGCATTTGAAGTGAGGAATTCGAAAATATTTTTTGGCTAAATATTTTTTTTGCAAAAAAAACTTGAAAATTGACAGACACACACACACACACACACACACACACACACACACACACACACACACACACACTGCTTAAATTAAAGGCTATGTTTTGCCTTATGCGCTGTACTTTTACTAGCCTAATAAGCCACGCAAGCCTAAGCGGCAGGTAAATTGGCGTTAAAATTAATTAGTTCGGTTTTAACTTTGTCAAACTTTTGACCGAATGACTTAATAATAGTGAGTCTAAGCTTTAATATGAACAACAAAATGACAATTATTATTGAATTGACAAACATTTAATATAAATTAACAGATGTTACAACAAATATTATAAATATTGGCTATAGGACAAAACAACATAAAAAATCAAAAACATTATTGAATACAAATTTCCATTCAACGCGGTTAAAAAAAAAGTTACAAAATTACATCTAAAGGCTTAGGCATTGGCTTTTTTTTGAATTACTAGAAAATAAACTAAAACTCCAAAAAAACTAACCCTAAAGTACCGCCAATAGTTTAAACCTAACTCTTATAGCCATAAAACATTTTAAGCCGCACAGAACCAAATACAAAATGGATTGAAAAAATATTAAACAAATACTTTTTGGCAGTCACATGCAATTCAGTGTCAGTTTATGATTGCTAATCAATTGACACTCGGCTTTCAGCAGAGTTTTTCGTCCAATCTAATCGCTTGATCTAAAAAAAAATGGACAAACAACCTATTTTTTCTCAAAAGCAAAAACATTTTCCAAGCATCAGTTGTCTTGTGCAGAAAAAAAAGAAAAAAAATTCAATTTGTGTTAGATTAATGATTTTGCAAAAGCATGCAAAAATCGAAACTTTTTTTTTCGGCGCTAAAACTATATAGTATAGTGTTTTTTGTTTTACTACTCGTAAAATTACATAAATTTCATAATTTTGTAGCTATTTAAAGGTTTGGCTTAGGCTTTTAACATTTTGGGGGAGGGGAGGGGAGGGGAGGGGAAGGGAAGGGAGGGGAGGGGAGGGGAAGGGAGGGGAAGGGTGTAGGTTTTATTAGATTGTAAGGTCTAATTTCAGAGACTTAAATTTAGCTCTTTTTTTTGTGAGGTAAAGATGATGAATAGATTAATCAGCATTCTTAGACCTAAATTCAGACCCATTTCTTATCCTACGTAAATACTTTAATAGGATAAAAAGTTATTAATTGGGTAGACAGTCTGGCAGTCATTTGAAATTTGTTTGGCAAAGTGTCTGTCTGTCAAACAAGTTCCAAATTCCAATATCATATCATATATAAAAGAATTTAAATTTTTAGATTTTAAAATCACAACAATGAGATATTGAGTTAAACCGCCAAAAGGCAACGCCTAAGTCTAACTATAAAATATTGCTATTGCTTACATTTAATTAGTTTAAATTAAACAGTTTGATATTATATCTGATGCTTTACTTTAAATGCTAAACATTAAGTCCACACCTAAAGCTTATGTTTAAATGCTCAAGCCAAACCAGATGAGCTAAGCCTTAAGCCAAATGAATACAATAGTTATTTATTGATAATATTTAGTCCTCCAAATCCTCCAAATGTCATTGTTGAAATATTAAAATTGTTGGGCTAAAGCAGTATTGTGGCTTTTGATCATGCCTTTGGAAATACGGCGCGAAAGCGTATTCTGTTTGGATTTTACTCGACAAGTAAGTATTTTAATTCTGTAATCATAATGCTGTATTATTTCCAATCACGGAGCATCTTAAAATAGAGGCTGAAAAATCGATACACCAATTGGAGAGCATTTTTATTAAAGGCTTAGATTTAGTAAGGCTTTGGCTTTAACGCTAGTCAACAAAATCTTTTGTCCCATTGCTACGAGCACATATATTGTATTATAAAAATTTTCTGTTCAAATTTTTCTGTTTTCATTTTTTTTTAACGTATAAAATTTTTAGCGCCAAATATGCCTGTGGCCAACATTTTTTGTTTTGTGTCCAAAATTGGTTGGAAAAAAGTTCGATATGTCACAAACAAATTTCTTTTATAAGCCAGTTGATCCACTTATTATTGAGGCTTCTTTTCCCGCCATAAATATTTACAAAAACAGTGACAATGAAAAATTGATTTTATTGTTTGAAAATATTAAAATAGCGCAAAATTCGCGGGTAATTTTTCTCTCTTATTTTTTCTTTTGTTTTTTTTTTCACTTAAAAAATTAAAAAAAAAAAAAAAAATTGAAATGGCCTCAAACCTGAGTAAATTTACAGTTTTTCAATAAAATTTAAAACATTTTAGAAAGAAGAGTATATTCCCTATGAAATTACAATCCCTGAGTTGATCTACCGCAAGCAGTCGTCGGCCGACCGAAATGCGATCATATTCGACTCGGAAAAAGTTAAATTCACATACGGCAAGCTAATCACAGAAGTTTGTTTTCTTAAATTTCCAAAAATTTAGTAATTAAAAAAAGAAGTTTAGATGGAGAACATGGCCGCTGGGCTATTGTCGACTGGCTGAAAGCCAGCGACAGAATCCTTATCTGCGGCTACAATCACAGCCAGGTGATTGTAATGGCGTTGGCGGCGGCGCGCGCCGGTCTTGTGTTTTCCTTGGTTAGCCCCAACTTTGCAAACGTTGAACAATTAAAACATCTGCTTGTTTTGGTAGGATTTGAAGCTTTAATTGGAAAAATCAAGTATAATTGGTTAAGTATCCCGATATTATCTTAATCAACTTGCACTTGTTGAATAAACGGCTCGATTCAACATTGATTCCTAATTTTTTTTTTAACGCAAATTCCGTTTGGGTTATGGGCCTACAAAAATATTCTACTCTAAAGTTTGACATTGATTTTATTTTTTGATCTAAAAATGTATTTGTATCTCTGTGCAAGCCAATGATTTGAATGAAAAATGGCATAAAAAATCCTTTTATTTTTCATTCTACAAAAACATGGACAAAAAGCAGGCTGTTGCTTTTAGAAAAAGACAGCTTGTAGAACGCAGTATTGCACTTAGGTACGGCCTATTCTTTATTTCCTCCCCTTAAACTTATGTTATGAAATTAGTGTTCTATTCTAACTACAGATTGAATTGAATAGGCTTCGAAATGGTAGATATAACAAAAATAGAAAAGTTTTATGTCGCCTTAAAAAAAGGAGTTTCAAAAGTATATGAACAAATTTATGCACCAACCCAATACAACAGCAAAGCTCTCAAACAACCAAAAAATAACGCCAAGATTTGTCATTTCAGCTTGTAATAAAAAAAACATTTTGAAAAAATAAGCAAAAAATAATTTTTTTACAATATTTTGTTGTCCTAAGACGAAGTTCTAAAAAGCTTTGTGTTTTTAATACGATGCGTTACTGTAAGATTTTAAGATTAATAAATGTGTGGCTTAAATGACTGCAGTTTTACAGCAAATTTAACAATTTTGCACAAATTGAAAGCAAAATAATAGGGCATTGTAAACACAAAAGTCAAAGTCTTAAAAATATTCGCCTAACAGCCAAAACCCTTTTCCTATTTTTTTAGGGAGATTTTCGCGCCGTTGTGTTATTTTCGCCGACTAGATCTGATTCGGATTGCTGCCACAACCTAATCCTTCTAATATGCCCTGAACTGAAGTCATGTGCTCGAGGCAAGACCGCCTCAAAAGCGCTGCCCAAACTCACGCACGTTATATTAGCGGACGAGGATTACAAACACGCGTAAATATTTTGTGAACAAAAACAAAAATTGAGCTTTTTTTTTTAAATTTCAGAGGCACTTTTACAATTTCGGAGATTTACGGCAAAAGCACGAGGGAGCGCGTGGAAAAATTGCCAAAATACGCGCAATGGAATTCACACAAACTGGCAACAATTCAATTCACAATGGTATTCATATAATGCCTTTCAATTTGCGTGTTTTTTATTACAGCTTTTGTCAATTGTTGGTAGTTCTATTTACCGTCTACGTCGTGAGAAAAGCTGGTTGGAGGATTATAAGCGGTTCCTTTAGCTGTATAGTTTTCAATCCCTGTCATGGGGTTCAGATGGAATTTGAGTAGTGTCGCGTTTTGCGAAAATTTCATTTTTCTTCTTTTTTATTATTCTAACTTTGATCTAAACAAAATGCCAAAATAACGGTTTTCTTTAATTTCAAAAATAATTACGGTACAAATTATTAATTTTAATTGTCATCATTTTTTGATACAGTACTTTTGGAAAAAGGTTGTTTTTGTATTAAAGGTCTGACCATTTTTGCCATTTTGCGTGATTAACAACTTAAATTGAACATTGAATTTAAGACAGGGAGTTGGTTAACATAATTTTCTTAATTTTTGAATCGCTATATACTTTTGTAATAGAGAATGTTCAGGATCAAAACAACAAATGCTAAAAAATGGTAATGGAAATTGGTGACGATGGATTTTAGGGTCAACGGGACCACCCAAGCGGTGGCTTAACGCATTACCAGCTCGTCAATGGATGCAGAATAGCCGCAAGTGCGATTGGCATAGAACAAGACGTAAGATTTGTTTATTGTTTTTCTTGCTATCGGTGTATAAACAATAATATAATACTCAAAACTTCATTAATTCAACAAAAGAATTATAAAACACAATCGACTCATAGGTCTCAATTAATAATCACACATAAACGCTACCAAAAGTTCATTCAACTCTATTTGAGTGAAACATACTGTACCAATAACAAAACGCAATTATATCGTTGCAAGACAACGTTGTGTCAGAAACAGATTGAAAGCCTCATAGAACACTATTAATTGTTTGAATAAAATTTTAATGGGATATTTGTGAACGTTTATTGTCAAAGTAATTTTTAGTTTATGTAAATATTAAAATTTGCCTTTTTTGCCAACGCCAAGCAAAGTCAAAATTCATTAAGAGGAGCATCTATTAACTAGACCTTTAATCTTTATAACGGCAAGCTCTGTTCATTGATGTAAAGAAAAGTTCTTCCAAAGAAAATATTTTCCTCTGATCTTCAAAATCGACAGCAAGAAAAGAAAACTTTTATTCTTTTTGGGTTTATAAAACAATGACCGATGACAGGTCATTGCCGTAAAAAGCTAAATGGCCTTCTATTTAGCAATGGATTTAACCAGGCAATCGGTCTATTCGGTTAGTAAGCTTTTCTTTAACTTTCCGCAAGGCAAAATTTTTGTAACAGACTTATACTATTTATTGATGCCTACAAATATTAATTTAAAAAATAGTTTTGGGGAATTTGTCCATTCTAAAAATCAAAAAAAAATAAATACAATTCTGCTTTTCAGACAATACTGTGTTGCGCGTTGCCCGTCTATCGTATCCCAGTGTTCTGTTTGGTAATTTTTACGCCGTTTCTCGTTGGGTCGCTTTCTGTTTTTTCAGAGCCTTCGCCACTGCCCAGATACTTGTTCAATTCGATCAACAAATTTCGGATTTTGTGCTTTTTTCAGCTAAAAACTGAGTGTAACTATACATTTTTAACTCACCGATTCAAAAATAAGTTTTTTTTTTTTAATTTTTCGATTCTCTTTTTTTAGGCCAAAAACCGCAAGATTTCAGTATAGGGATTAACCTTGTCGTAATCAAAATATTTACAGAAAAAACAAGAAAAAACGAGAGACAAGGTGTTCTTCGAAAAAAAAACAACCAAAAACACAGTGTTCTTGCGGCAATACAGAAGGCAAAATTTCGTATGAATTTGTATTTTGAATGGAAAAAATTGCCAAACTTTTCAAAATTGTTCAAATTTGGCAAATCAAATTTTGGCATTTTTTCGAATCACTTTTGTAGCTTTTTTTTAACTACCATTTTTAAAGAAATTTTTCATCGAAAATTTTTTTTATTAGAGAATATTGTCCGAATTGGATTTGCCACAAGAACATATTGTCTTTCTACGAAAACGAAGAACAATTTTTTCCATCTTTTTTTTTTGTCTTTTCTTTTAGGGTTTTCGAATATAGTTAATTGCTTGCTTCAGTCCTTAATAGCAATCTGCAAAATGCCAAATGAAAATACCGCCAATTCAAATCCTTTATAAATTATTTATATTTCTTAATGTACCAAAGCCAGCTAATACCCCTCCCCCGCCTTTTCATCTAATTTTGTGAATGTTAAGCTGTACAACGCTATTGTCCAATGCGGCGGCGTTACGCCTTTTATTAAAAACTTGCTGCGCTGCTTCAGCGCGTCACTTTGCCAACAATCAGCACAGATATTGTTGGGGGAACGCGTCTCCGCGGAGCTTTACTCTACAGTCGATCGGGTCATGAAGAATGCAGCCAAAATTGCGGTTTGTTGTTGTAAAAGTGTTGATAGTTTGGGACACATATCGTATGAACCCATACCAGTATTACTCGTCCCAAAGGGTTTAATGCGGCTCTTAAGCAATGTAATATTTTTTTGTTTTGAATTGGTGTGGTTATACTTACAGTACACTTAACTAAAATTTTGAAAATTAATTCAAAAATTTTTTTTTGTTTTTGACTTCTTGCAATGTGACATTAAAGATATAAAAAAAAAAATAATATATTCAACTTTGAAACGATACTTATTTTCAAATTTGCAATGAGGCAACTCTACAGACCAAAGGCTACCTAATTTAAGAATTGTTATAAACTCTTGGGGAAGGGTTGACGACGCAATATGAGTTGAAATGACTTTGTTTAATTTTATTGAGTCAAGCCTTTAGGACAGCAAAACGCCGGACAAAAAAAATGCAAAATTCTAAAATAAAATTTAGGAGCACAAAATGTACCAAACCGTTAATTTCTGTTTTACTTTGCATCAATTTTGCGTCTTTTTGTCGCCATTTTGTCCTCAAATCTCGAGTTTAAAATTACCCTTTGACTTTTGGCCGTTCCTGTTTGTCCGGCGCCTTTATTGTCCGCTCACTTTGAGTTGAATAACATCTTGAAGTTGAGATGAGTGAACAGTGAGATGAGTTGAATTTCAGTACAATTTTTTAAGTGACTGTTAAATGGTATCCTTTGACTGCGCTTAAATTTTCTGCTTTTTTTTTGCAGGTTGGAATGCTGTCGACCGAAGTTGGCGCCATTCCCCTTCTCAGTGACAATACAACAAATTTAGTCAAGTCGATGGGAAAAGTGCTGGAGAATGGTTATGAGGCAAGATTTTTTATATGAAAGTCGCGTGACACAAAAATGGTTTTCAGATGGAAATTGCGAAAATTGACAAATTCCCGGCGCATGTGACCAACGGCATGAAACGGACGACTGGCGAGTTGCGGCTAAAGGCTTTGGCAAAAACAAAGTTTGTCGGTTACGGACCGAATTTTAGTGCTTATACGGAGTGGATAGACACCGGGTGAGCACAGTGTTATGTTGTAGGACAAATAGACAACGTGGAGAAACAAATGCGTGAGAGTGCGAGGCGGACTAAAAGACGCTTAATTTTGATGCCTAACTGTTTTTGGGTTACTTATATTTTTCTGTGGCATTTTGTCCGGTGTCTTTTTGTCTGATATTTAAAGTTTTTGTGTCTGCGAAATTTTGTCCGGTGTCTTTTTGTCTGATATTTAAAGTTTTTGTGTCTGCGAAATTTTGTCCGGCGTCTTTTTGTCTGATGAATGGAGCCTTTATTTTGTCAACCACATTTTTGTATGCATTTCAATATTAGTTTATTAAGTCAAATTTTGGGAAATTTTTTAGTTGACTGAATGAAATGTCACCAATTTTAGGGACGTTGTTGCGGTGGACAGCTGCGGTAACGTCGAGCTGATTACGAATAAAAGCGACTTAATCTACAACAAAAATAACACATTGGTGGAACATTGGGCCATGGAACACGTGATGGCACAACATGAAAAAGTCAAAGGGGTACAGGTAAATGAAGGAAAACCGCTGCACCATCGTCCGAACCAATATTATAACTAGAATTGATCACCCGATTATAATTAAATTTCCCACGCACCATCTTAAATTTACTTCAACACTCCACTATTAAAACATCAGATTTCTCCAGCAGAAACTTTTATGGCGTTGCAATACGTCCCTTAAATAATTGTAAAAATTTGATTTTTGGAAAATTTTCGGAAAGGCGCTGCAATAATTTATTCAAACTTTTTTAAAATTTTTTAACAATTGTACAATATTTATTATAAATATTTTTTTCTCCCCCTTTTTTTATGTTTCGCCTTTTATTTTTTGTAATTTTCTGATTTCCTTTTTATAATTTTTGTTCTTTCGGTGTAATCCGTCCAGTAGAAAGTTTTATGGCGTTTAAATACGTCGTTTACTCCAATTTCTTTTACATGTCTGAATTTTGTTTTTTAAGAAGTCAATTTGGTGATACTAATCTCGTTAATGGTCCTGCAACGATCTTTTGGCCAATTTCTAAATTTCAACTCAAAAAACAAAATAAAAATTCTAAAACAAGCAGTTAAAAGTTATTTTCTTAAAAATTGGCATCTTTGGTGTTTTTAGGTTGTACAAATTTGTTTTGGCGCGCCAATTGTGGCGGTAGTCGTGCCCAAATCTTTGAAATGTGACGAGGACGGCTTGAGGTCCGATTTGATTCTGTTGTGCAAAGATTGTAACGTAAGTTGTAATTTTGTAGTCTTGTTCGATTATTATGACCTCGTTAGCCTATATAGAAGGGCTCATTCTTTTGTCGCCGTGTAAGTGTAAGCGCATACCGCAATAGACATGAAAGATTTGTTGGGTCAAAAAATTTCTCGCATTTTAGGTCTATTTACCGGAGCAGTTCGCTTTCATTGCCGACTTTCCGCGCGTCTACACGCGGATTCAAAAATTCAAAATACGCGAGTTGCTAAAGGCAAAAACTTTGCAAGCAACTTGAAGGAGGTCAGTAAAGGCACCTTTAACTCATTATTTACCCTTTCATTGCAAAGCATCAGAGAAAAGATTTTGTAACAAAAAAAAATGTTTGAAATTTTTTTTTATATAAAACTCCAAAAAAAATTTATTTTTAATCATTTTTTTCTAAATATGAAAAATTTGTGAGAAAAGATTTTTGGGATGGCCCGGGGATATTTTTACCCAAACTATTTAAAAATCTTCGAAAATTTTACAGAAATTCAAGAAACCTTAGAGTTGGTAACGCTTGGAATTTTTTGAACTAAAAAAATTTGAATATAGCAACAAAATCTTTTCTCTGGCCAGCACTCACGGATTATTCGGCTAATCCTGCAAAAAATGGATGAATAAACCATAATCTTACATTCAAAAAATAAGTTGAATTGTCCAAATTATAAAGATGTTGTAATACTTTTTGAAGAACGGTTGAGTATTTACAATCAAAATCAAAACATTGTGTAAATGTACAAAAACATAAACAGACAGACAAGGCAAAAGACAACAATGTTTATTAAAAAAAAAATACAAATTTATGTGAGAGAGAGAGAGAGAGAGAGAGAGAGAGAGAGAGAGAGAGAGAGAGAGAGAGAGAGAGAGAGAGAAAAGACTAAACCAAACTAATTGAGAGGAAAAATGATCACATTTGTTTTATGCGGCGGTTACGTCACTGTCTACCAAATTTTCACACTAACAATGGAAACTAACAAGCTTGTTGGCAGAGCCTTCAAAAATGTTGACCATAATAAAACTTTACCGATTCTCAATATAAACCTCATTTTTATAATCGACACGTCGATTGGGTAATACCGTAATGGCATATGGATGGGATGGTAGCCATGAACATTAGCACATGCAATGATATGAATTTTGTTATCCAATTGAAATTCTGATAAAAATTCTGTACATCTTGCTCCAGCTAATGCTCGTTTCCTCTCGCCGCTCAACAATTTTGTTGTGCAAGGCTTGATAGCAGCACGTTTACGGTAATGTGTTATGGTAATGTATGATATGCATGAGTATTGCCGGCAAAGTTCAAAAGCAAAACCATAAAATATATAAATTAATCAAAGGCAAAGCTATTTGATTCAATAAATACAAACAGAGAAAGTCCACAATCTCATTGCACTCAAATAATAAGATAAAATCAAGTTTTATTTACACAAAAAAATTCAACAAAACTCGTCGATATACACCGTAAAATAAGATAAACAACAAAAATAGTGTGCTATTATTAGGGTGTATTCCGATCAAACTGCGTTTGTTTCTAACTAATTTTTTTTTTTCAACTTTTATTTATGTCTATCGTACACGCACGACTTCAAAAGTGTCACCACTCTGTTGAATTATTATTTATTTTGTTCGATGGCACACGTTTTGACTGAACAACAAAAAAAACTTTTTGTTGAAAGAAATTTATGAGTTGCCTCAGAAAAATGGCAAATTGTGGTTAATAATAATGGTGGTTATGTATAATATAAAGTTAATTTTAAAAATTTGCACAAAAAAACGCGGTTTCATAGGATTACCCTCTAATAATAATAAAACATAAAACCCAAAAAAAAGTAAGAAGAAAAAAATAATAATCAAAATTGTGGAAATATAATAAAAACATGAGGGAATCTCCCTCTCATTACAAAAAAGGGTATCGAAAAAGAGAAATAAAGAGAGAAGAGAAGAGAAAAAGAGAGAGAGAGAGAGAGAGAGAGAGAGAGAGAGAGAGAGAGAGAGAGAGAGAAAAGAGAAACATAAGGCAAACAAACTCTAGTCCATTGGCTGTGCGTTGATGAGGTCGTCCAGCGAGTCGTAGGGCAACGACAACTCGTCCATTAATTGAAAAGTGGAACTGAAATCATTTTCAAGATTAAACTCAAATTACTTTGAAGCAATTAGGCTAATGAGCCCCAATCAGTGTTGGACAATAACTCATTAACCCAATAACTCATTCTTATTGTTTTTGTATCCTATTTTTAATTGTCCAACAGAGGCTTTTTGTTAGAGGCTGTGCCATTTCCAACACTGCTTTATAATAACTTATTAATACGACCGCAAAATTCAAAATTACAAATTACAAACAAAAAATGGCATGTAAATATATTTAATAGCCGGCAGCTTATGAGACGATACCCCGACTACTAAAGCCAACGTATCAGTTATTATATATAGTAAGGCTATGACAAGTCACTGCCCAATTCCGCAAAAATCCCAACGCCTCTCATAAGGGCAACTAGACAAAGACATTCCCAAAAAAAAACTAACGCGTTGCGGCGTTTACGGCTAAAGGCCACCGCGTCGCGAATTGTCGGATAGAAGTTGGTTTTGGGCACGTACTTGTAGAAGCCGCACTTCTCAAACAAGTCACGGACTGGCGCTGAAAAAAAAAGAAAAGTGATTATATTGCGCGATTTTATTCAATAAAATAATGAAAGGAATGCATTTCTATTAACTGCCAGATTTTTGCGCACAAGCAGTGTGAACGCAAACCTCCGCTTCTATTTTGTTAAGGATAAAACGCAAGTTTTGTGCGTAAATCCGTCATCCTGCAATGTGCGCAAGTAACTGATATGCCCTCAATTGAGTAAAACACCTTTTTCTCACGCACATTACCAAAATTCAAATGCTTTTGACGTGTTAGCAAATCTTTTTAGACCTCATTGCCAGACATTTGCGCACATTGTTGCGTGTAGCGTGTGCGCAAATATCCGGTTTTAAAAACCAAATAATTATTATTATGTTTGATGCGCAAATCGCCAAAATTATGTTTTTAAAACAAAATTTGCGCAAATGTTTGAGTGCAATTGAATAGCACCGCTTTGATTTAGTAAAACAATCTCTTCAATACATTCAACAGATATGAATTAGCAAAAAAAAAAAGGTCAACCTTTTGCCGCTGCAAAATAAACGAGAACTTGTTCTTTGTGCATTTCAGTAAATATCTAAAAATCAAATTTTTGTTCTCAAAACATAATAATAATAGTAATATTAACCTCTTTGAGAGCGTTCACACCCATATAGTCAACAAAAGTAAAGCCGGAACAGTCAATGACGAAGTTCCGGTGCACTTGCTGTACTCCCGTTGTTGGCCTATTTACCTATAAAAAAGGAAGTTTAATTTTTTTGCATGAGCAAACATCTAATTTTCTGCATTATTAATAATTAGTTGGTCGGTTAGCATTTTGCCGGACAAAAATTTGAAAGCGTTGATAAAATGCCAAATCTTCCACATACCGTATTAAGAAAGCCTAAGGACTTAAAAGGACAATAAAATATCAAGGAAAACTAGGAGGGGAGGAGTAGAGGGGAAGAAAAAGAGAAGAGAGGAGGTTAGAGGAATCATAGTATCACTTTACAATTGATTACTGTCGCTAAGTCTATAAATAATTTTTTTTTCAAATTTATTGTTTTTGTTAGGCTCTTAGGACAAAGCCATTCTAACTACTCAAATAAGACCAATACACCTCAATAACAACAATAATATTCAGTTGTTTCTGCGCAAAATTTGAAAAAAAAAATATACCGCAATCATCGACTTAGACTTTTTTGAAATCGTTAAAATAGGGGGGTCAAACGTCTCTATTACATTCGTCTGCACATTGCTTTCAACCTCAAAAAAAGACAGATCGGTCGTGGCGCAAAAAGACAGAGGCCGTGACGCGGACTGTATACGCAAATCCTGCGGTACCGTCAACAACCCCTGGGTGGTCATAACGCTTGGGAGTTCGGTGTTCCATTTTTCAAATGCCTTGTGAATGTTGTCCTTGAAGCGTTCGACGTTTGTGAACAATAGCGGAGAGTCAAAACGGAAAATGCAGACGCCCTAAAAATTTTTTTTGTTAGACTGAAAAGAGACGCAAAACGGCCAAAAGCAAAGATTGTACAGCGTGGTTTACGATGCGACGGTAGCGTTCGGCGTCACGAAAGTCGTTTGTTCCCGACAGATTTGCGAGTAAATGCCAACGTGGCCTAAACAATGAAAGTAAACATAATGACAGAACAACAAATTCAAATTACACATACGTTTTCTCTTTAAAAAATTTGACACTTTTCTTACAGAATGCCAATAACGCCAAATTTAAACTTTTGTGTTTAAAAAAGTTATGTCAAAAATTGATGAAAGAAATTAGATGACACAATATAATATTTTACTGTGAAATTTATTTGCGTACAGTACAAATGAATTTTTTATTTCTAACGATTAAAGTGTTTGCCTTTCAAATGACAAAAAGTCCCAACACCCAAAATCGAGCATATGCATTTCCTAAACAAACCATTGTGTGCGGAAGACGGTGGTCAGCAATGCGTAGCAAATCGACACCGCCAATCCTTCGGTCACATCCCAGCCGACCGTTGCCAGAAAGCTGACGAGCCAAATGCTCTGCAAAATATTGTTACTATTTGCCAAAATTGAAAAAAAAAGCAAAAAAATTTACAAAGTCAATTTTGGAGAGTGGCCACAGGGTGCGGAGGTCGGCAAATTTTTTAATCATTCCCTTGAGTGCGACAATGATGATTGCTGTTAGGACGCACTAAAATTCAAAAATTAATAATACGTGGCCCGGAAAATATTTAATTAACCAACAAAGTTAAAGGGTGTCATCGCGTTTTAGCCAAAAACTTTTTTAGTACATTTTTATTTCATTTTTCATATTTCAATGGGTTAAATGAACTGTTAAATGTTCAAATGTATGTATATGGACATATGGTTTGCTTTTCCTCTGATAAAATTAAAATAATTAAAGCCAAAGTGCAGAGCTTAGCTTGTTTAAGAGTGAATGTTTTTTTTGGGGCCTAATTCTTCAAAAAATAGCAAAACTTTTGACAGCTCTTTGTTTTTAATAAGCATTTTAAAACTCCAATTTGCATTATTTTCTCGTAATTTGTAGGAAAAACAGTGTCATTGGCACTCGGAGTGTTAATTCAATATTAGAATTTTTTTAGGCTACTTTTTTATGCTGGATAACCTATAATACAGGAATTACAGATATAATAATACAAAATTACAGGAATTTTTTGTTCACCAATTAACAGTTTATTTAACCTATTTAAAATGATAAAAAAAAATACTAAAAATTTTTGGGGTAAAACGTCATTGGGGTGAAAAGAGTATGGTAAACATTTGTGGGTAAAATGCACCCAACGTACAGTAGCTAGAAAATAAAAGATTACAGTAGAATTTATAATAAAACTCAAAATTTAAATAACTACTGTAAAGCTAACTTGTAAAATAGATTATACAGTAATATTTTTTTTCAAGAATCACTGTACTTATAGTATGACAAGAAAAAAAGTACTCAAAAAGTAGTTGCGGTAGAACAAAAAATTCGCGTTCTCCGTCTGAATTTAAATGTAAAACTATTGTAAACAAACGGTTTTGAAATTACTGTATGGCAAACACACCAACTGTATGCCTAGAGGCCTGTAAATTTGATTTTTTTTTTAAATTAGCAATAGGTTTTTTTTACTCAGCCGCTACATCCAAATATTTGCATGTTCAGCTGCCTATGCCTGTATGGGCTATGAAACACTAACCTTCTCAATTTTTTTACTTCTTAATCCTATAGCCAATAATAAGGCTTAGGCAAGAATATATAAATAATATAAAAATTAAAGAGCTTAATTGACTAATTACCCATGACGACGTGTTTCAATAAATAAAATGCTAATAAATAAAAAGATTACCATTGGCAAGGTATACAACCACTGCCCAATATAGACAATGGTGGCGCCCAACAAAATACTCGAGAATAGCGTAGACAATTGGGTTTTGGTGCCCAACTCCACGTTCACCATTGTCCGACCCAACGAGCACGACACCGGGTAGACGGGGAAGAAGGAAGAGAACGCAGCCGAAAGTCCCAGTGCGTACAACTCCTAAAAGCCAAAAAATGAATTAAACAGTTTTAGTCAACAAAAAGTGTTTCCCACCTGTCCGGCGTCGATTTTGTAAGCCATTTTTTTGGCAAACATCTTTGCCAGCGAAACGTGCACCGCGAGGACAACAAACGAAATACTCAAAGCGCTAGGAATCAACTGTGGGAGAAGCCAGAAGTTGGGTATAATTGGCGATGGAATGCTAAAAGGTCAGAAGTCAACACAAAAATTTTTTGAGCATCAAAAAAGGCCGCACCCAATTGGAATTGCCGTAACAATGTTTACGCCATAATTTTCGGCCAGATTGAAGAGGCCGGAAATCAGCGTCCAAAATATGACGGCCATCAGCTCGAAGGGCAACGGGATGGAGCAGAAGTAGCGTTTTAGCGCCGGCGCAATAAAGTCTCTGGCACAAATCAGAAAGGCTAGTGTACAAATGGATATGGCCAGAGTCACCAGATTAGAGTGCTGAACGTTGGTGACGATGTCGAACAATTTCTAAAAACAAAAAACAAGCTAATAGGGTTGAAGCAGCACAGTTGTTAGTGAGTTGTGGAGAATGGCAAAGTGTTTATGGCATTCTTTTTTGTGGGTATAGCTGATGCATGCGCGTTGGTGTGTGGCAACGCATTAAATATGACCCCTTAGTCCTTTTCAAGCATTTTTGTTTGAAAATTTCTTTTATTACAAAATTGTCGCATTAGAAAATATTGTAAGACGCTTTTAGGACTTTGAAATTTTGATTGCAAATGTAAAGCATTTAAAAAATATTATCGCAATTACTCCATCCTTTTTATTTTGCGACTTTTTAATTGACAAATAATAAAAAGGACAATTTATTAAAAGATTTTAGGCATGGCGCATTTGAATGTGTAGAAATTACGCTGGTCGCCTGGTCAAAAGCAGTTCAAAAATCGTTAAGGGTTTTCGGACGTGGCACAATAAAATCATGCAAAACTAATAGTGGGAAGAGTTGGAAATTAAAATTGTACATTAGCAAAGTGCAAAGTATTTTTAGAAAAACTATACAATCTAAATTAAAGAATTGGCGCAATAAAAGTATTAAAAAAACAAAAACGAAAGGTTTGAAACACATTTGAGAAAACAAACCAGAAACAAATTGCCGGCGCCGAATCTTCTTGGTAATCCTTTTAAACCAAAAAAGTCTTTTAGCTGAGCGACAAGGACATGGCACGACGCGGCTGTTGTAAACCCAGCGATGACCTGATCCGAGAAGTAGGTCGTCACAATTTCCAGTCTTAGCACACCCATAATTAGCTGAAAAAAGGAAATCATTTTTACACATATTTCAATTTTTGAAAAAAAAAAATAATGCAAAAAAAAACAACAGAAAAAGTATGTTTGGATTTTACGTCGGCTTTGCCTTATAAATTGTAAAAAAAAAAACTTTAGTCAAAGCCTAAGGCTAGGATTAAGTCCAAGTTTAAGCCCAAGACCAAATCTAAACTCTCAAAATAAGCCTAAGCCTAACCCCAAACCTAAAAGTTGAGACAAATTATTTAAGTGCAAATGTAAAAAAAAAAAGACTATGCGTAAAACAAATTTGTGAAATTACCTGAATTAATCCGACACAAAGTGCCAGCGTCGAAGAAACAATAACCGCTTGATTTTCTCCTAATAAGGACGACGAAGAGTTGGAAATTAATGTATCGGACCGTCTACTCAGAATTTCGTCGACCGTCAGTCCGGCCATCAGGCTCACAACAGCAAACGATCCTGAAAAGACAGTCCGTCTTACACATTGCGCTTTAGAAAAAAAAAAAATAATCAAACTCAAACCAATTGAATTGTGCTTCGAAGTACCAAAAATCATGTAAAAGAGTGGAGGAAAAAGAAGTGTAGAGGCCGACGATCGGCGGTACTTTGGCCAGAATCGCATATGCAATGCCTAAAAACAGGATGTAAACACGGCAAAAGTTTGAGGTCGGTTTAGATTTGGAGAGCGCTAAATGCTGTCTAAACAATAATTTAAAAGTAAAATTTTATTAAAAAAGTTTGTTAGGACAAACACATATTGCTTAAGCCATAGGCTTACGAAGAAAGGCTTTCAATTGCAAGTAAAAATTGCATTATTATTAGGTTGTCTAAAAATAAATTTTGCGTCACATTTGTTTATTTATTTCTCTTATTACACTAAAGATTTTTTAAATGATTCAAAAAAGTGTTGTATTTACGCATCGTTTGATATATAACTTAAATATTACTTTAATATTTTACAAAAACAAAAAGAGCGTTTAGAAAACGTTTGACTAAAAAATCGCACGCAATCTTGCGTCTGGCATGACTGCAAGCAAGGAAAATCGGCTGCTCAAAAATCTCATAGTGCTATGTCTGAAGTATTTGGTGAAGACGCACTTGCAGAAAGTCAATGTCGACAAAAGGCTGCAGCGCTTCAAGTAATGGTTATAAAAGTTTGGAAGACGATGGACATGGACGTCGACCTGAAGTCAACGAGTTGAAAACATTGCCATCAAATTGAATACCTGCCAACCTATTCGACATCTTGCGGAACATTGCGGATTGTTATATTTTTTTTTAATAATTTTTTTTTTTTTTGATTTATACGTCCATTCCAAAACATAATAAAAAAAATTCATGAGCTTTTGTGGTAGTAACGTACAGCATGCATGTTGCCATTATGTATTGACTGCTCACTGTTCATGTACAGTAATGCAGGAGTCAGACCACATCCCCTCATATTTCTTCCTCGAGTTGGGCGGTTACCAGAAAAAAAATTAGACAACAATAACAAATAATTGGCAATTCTCCAACAAAAAATATTGCAAAAAATTTCTTCTTTGAAACTAATATTTTCCTCAAACGTTAAAAATAAATAACTTTACCTTGTGGGACGTGCATAACTCCAACGGTCAGTCCACCGACAACGTCACTCGTAAGGTTCGACCATCGATAAGATGGCAGCCAATTGAGAATGGGCATAAAGTTGATGAAAAAGTCGGCAAAGCTTCGACACGACTGGAAGGGCTTGCGGTAGCGCTCCATGAATTTGCTGGCGTGACGCGCCGCCATACTATAATTATGGATGGGACGACTGTAGCCAAAACGCGTGTCGAATTCGTCCTAAAGGAAAGAGGTAACGTTGTTTGGAAAGGAAGACAAGGTGTTTGTCTAAGGACAGAGAGACGCGGACAAAAGATGAGTATATTTATCAATTTTTTACACCCAAATATGATAGATACGGTAGGTTTGGTATTGCTTAAAAAATACATTTTTAGCATGTGAGGTACTATTACACATTACGGTAAATTTCGTATTGCTTTAGAATGCGTTATTTATCGCATTACTGAGCTGCAAGAGTCGATGTGTAAGGTGCAAAATGAAAGAAAAGAAAAGGCAAAAAAATAAGTTACTGCAAAACACATCGCCAAAAACGCGTGAAAAAAAAAGCTCTTTGAGACAACACAAAATGTACAGTAGTCTCTTAAGGTATTAAAAATTGAGCCGCTAATATAATTTTTAATCTCATAATATTGCGTCTATTTATGTTTTCATCTATCCGTCCGCATGCCCACAACCTTAACACACTGACCTGATTCATAGGTTGACGGTTTGTGTAGGCAGAAGATCCTGAAACAACCAATTCCGGCCCGTCTTCGGCGTCCTGCGACATTGCTGAAGGGATTGGTGTGGACAATAAATCTGTTATAAGCCTGCAAATAAATTTTGTGTCAAACAAATATTACGGATTAAGAGACTTCGAAAAAAAGAATGATTTTGGCTTTGTTCGTTAAAAAAAATTTCAAAACAAAGATTGAAAAGCAATGGTTAGCCGAATTTAACGTAAAATCCACCAATTCCTTTTATGACTTTAGGTATATGGACAGTCGACTCTCAATTTGAAAAGCTTACAAGAGATAAGGACCTTTGCTTAATTGAAAAATACGTTGTAATAAAGGTTAGATAAAAGAGTTGTATAAATCAACGTTAACCAAAGTGCTCACAGGCGTAAAAGCCAATAAAATTCATTGCCCTCATTGAACTCAAAATCTTTTAACCTGAATGAAAAATAGTTACTTTAAACACCCCAAATAATATGACACAAGAGTTTGAGATACAGACAAAGTCCCCATTGCAAAAAATACACACAAAGAAAGCAAAAAGTTTAAGCAAAAAGAAAAAAAAAAGTTTAACGGTTATGCAAAAAGTTAAAAAGTGAAATTTTTATAGCTCAAATTTGGAAACACTGCACATGACAAAATTAAAAAAAAAAGTCGAGGTTATAGCGCCAATATGAGAAGTTAATGTCAACAAGAGGGAAGAGGCGTGAGGCGTGATATAAGGCGTGAGGAAGGCGAAATGTGTGTTAAATGTTCCAAAAAAATAAAGAAAAAGCAATTAAAAATGGGCGTAAAACACCAGAAGACTTGGCAAACAATACAAAACTGTTTGCATTGCCATCAAACATAAATTGTCTTTAAAAAAGGGTTTAAAAGACGAAAAAATAACGAAATAGAAATAAATAAAAATTTTAAACCAAAAAAAATTAAAAAAAGTTAAAAAAGTTGAAAATTCAAAAAGATGGGTAATGGAAAGTTTGGAGGCCAAAAGAACATTGAAAATTGTTTCTGTGGAACATTCTAAAAGGGCTGAAACAGCCTTTAATTATCAACATAATAAAGTAAAATCGCTCAAAATAAGACATAAAATAGGAAAAATGCAGAATGAGGGACTGTAAATCATTTTTAGGCATTTTAGTGGTGTCTCAAAGTTTTACATTTTGCCGTATTCAAAAATTTCTTACACCGCAGCACCAAAGACTAAGCCTAAGCCAATGTCTTGGACTAAAACTATACATAAAGCTTAACTGTTGTATTTAAAAGCGAATAAAAGTTGAAAATCAAATTTAAAAATATTTGTGTTTAAATTATTAATTTTCAAAATTTCATTTTTTGGCGTTGTGCCGCAAAATTTTACTATATGTATAAAGAAAAATGATTCACATCTTTCAGTCAGTTTGCATTCTGACAAGAGAAAGCATTTAACCTGTAGTGAATGTTTCAAAAATGATGTTGATCATTGGAAAGAGCATCTTATTTCTGATTTGGACTACACAATTCATTTCTGCCCCAAAAAAAAAAGTACAGTATTTATTACGGTAGCCCAGCTATTTTGTTCTTAAGGGAAAATTGAATGTTGGGAAGTAATGGCTTACGTTTTTTTAAGTTTTGGAATGATTTAAAAACTGCGGCTAACTGCACTACAATATATCTTGTAATGTATTGATAAACCTAAACGAGCCATAAAAATTCTTTGCACAAATAAAAAAAATTGTGAACTATAGTGGAGTTTCAATCTGTCAAACCTGCAAGTGCGCTAGCTGTAATAGAACAATTCTTTGAGCCTTTTACAAAAAAAAAAAAAAAAAAAAGTCAATCCAAATGACTTGAAAATAGGTTGCCGCGCCATAAAATAATTATTTTAATGCAATATAAAAAAGCGAAACCACAGATTGTTTCATAATTATTAAGTGAATAGTCAGTAAAAACACTCATACAAAGTTGATGAACAATCGACAAAGTCTCCTATACTGCAAACGAAATATAAGTGCAAACAGTTTTTTAAAACCAAAAAATTATTGAAAAATTAAAAGTTCGTTAAACAAAATTTGAAAATGTGGGCTCCGCATGTCTTTATATACCTAATTTTTAGAATACACAAAAACATATCAAAAATTATTCCCAAAATACATTTCGCTGCCTACAATATTGGCCTCAATAAAATTAAAATAAAAACATCGAAACAAATACAAAAGTTAACTAAAACAAAACAGACGGGGGGGGGGGGGGGGAGGAAATCGAAACAAAAACTTTTTTTTTGATTTAAATACAAAAAAAATAATTTTCGAACAAAAATTTCGACAGAGAGGTTTTAATAAAAAAAAAAATTCAAAATTGTGTTTGTCTGCTCAAAACTCAAAAATATACGTGCTAAAATTGAAATGAAAAAAAATTGTGCCTGACTACAGAAAAAAGGCGATCAAATTGTTTTCATGCAAATAGTTTTTCAGCATATCTTAAGTCTAAAAGTTAATTTTTATTGTTGTTGTTGTTCTATTTTGTCAAAATCAAATTTTTTTTGGATAACAAATTATATGTTATAGTGTTCTCTGTATTATCTATCAACATATAACTTTGCCCTATATAACGCCATAAACATGTGTTATTTTTAGTTTAGAAGATGTCAACTTTTATGCCAGAAAAATGTCATTTGCCGGAAGCTCTGCAACTTTGAGGAGTAAAGGAGTTCAAATTCCTTGTTTGGAAGTTGATACAAAACAGGGTGATATAACTGGGTTATAATAAATGCTTACGACATGTAAATATAGTAATGATGTACTCGCAAACGATTAATTTTAGGCGACTAGTGAAAATTATGCCAAATATTAATGTCCTGGCCGTCAGCGATACGACAACATGAAAAAGCAGCCAGAGGTGAATAATGATGACTACCAAATAATTCTTGTCCCTGGATTAGTTTCTTTGCTTAAAAATTGGGGATTTTAATCTCTGAACGACCCATGGTTTAATTTCAAAAATTTTAAAATCTCAACTAAGAGTTTCGACCAAATATAACTTATAGCGATATAAAACAGATATTGACAAACACAGAAAATAGCAGCGATATAACAGATAACAAAAGTATGCATGTAACAACAGAATATGGTAAATAATAAAGTGCTTACTGTGTGTTTTTAAAGCGCGTCTTTTTTGGCATTATGAAGAATTTGTCAATCAAAAATACACAATGCCAAACAACTCAACACAATGCCAATCGAATGCCAATTCTTTGAGCAAAATTGCGAATTATTCAACCATTTCGAGTAAAAAGCCGAAATAGCATTAAATGAATAATTTTTGTGGAGAACAGACCAATTCGCTTCAATTTTTTTGATAAAATGAAGTAACAATCAAGAAGAAAACGAATTAATTTTTCGAATGCTGCCTTTTTGTTTTTCAAGAATTAGCCTTTTAACGTGGAATTTTTTATTTTTTATATGTGCTTTTCATCTTTTGTTGTGTTTGGTTTCGTTCTCATTATTTTTTGTTCCTACATTATGAATGTTAATGATTTATCACTCATTGATAATTGTAAGTTTGAACTTTAACACCTCTTAATAATGCATTTTATTTGGGGCAAGGGGCAAGGCTTATTGTTTTCTCTTTATTTTTTCCTTTCTTTCCGCTTTTTTTTATTAACATTCCGTTAGCCAACACCATTGTGCAAAACAATTTCTTTCTCATATTCTGTTTTTTTTTCAGTGAATTGTATTTGCCAGTTGTATTGGAATTACAATGCAAAGAAAAATTGTCTTTCAGTAAATAGTTTACAATTGAACTTTTTTGTAAGTTAAAATTTCTTTTTTTTTTAATTTACAATTGAAAAGAAACATTAAAAAGAAATTTATAAAATTTTTAAATGACTCAAATCGTCCGCTCGACTTAATTGGCACCTTAAAATTTGTAAATAAGCAGAGTAAACAATAGTCTATTTTATAAATTTATAGATCAGGAGATTCCAGCCAGGAAAAAGAGTTTCATTTGCTATTATATTGTTTACCCTTTTGGTTGTGAAGTAATTGAAATTTTAATTATCAAATTTTATAGCATTGAACAGAGTGAGAGGAGTGCAGCTTGCTTATGCTTATTTCTTAAAACAATGTTTACCATTCGCTCACGTTGACATTGTAGTAAACAACAAAAAAAAACAAACAGATTAACTAGAAAACAGTGAAGGTAAATATTTATTTTTAATTAAAACAAAAATAACGAAATAATTTTTGCTTAAAAAAAAGTTGGATTCAAAAGTTTGAAAGAACTTGCGTTGAACTTCAAGAGTAGGCCAATTGTCCAATTAGCCAAGTTTATTCACTGTAGAATACTGAAGAGATGGCCGAAGAAAATGTTTATCATAGACGATTAAAATCTCCATTCATTTATGATAATTTTTAAATGGGGTAAAAAGCCAACAAAAATTCAAAAAAAAATAAAATTTAAATTTGTTTTAAAATTTGACCAAAAATTGGTTCGTATGCTAAATTCCAATAAATCTCGTACGCTGATTGGCTGAAATTTTTAACGTATTTTTTTTGGCAATATGCACTTATTTTTTGAAATGAGTTAACTTCAAAATTTTGTGGAAAGTTTTTTTTGCCTAAAGCATGTTTTAAAGGCATTCTCTCTTTCTCCCCCTCTCTCTCTTTCTCCCCCTTTCTCTCTCAGTTTTTTTTGCCTAAAGCATGTTTTAAAGGCATTCTCTCTCTCTTCCCCTCTCTCTCTCTCTCTCTCTCTTCCCCTCTCTCTCTCTCTCTCTCTCCCTCTCTCTCAGTTTTTTTTGCCTAAAGCATGTTTTAAAGGCATTCTCTCTCTCTCCCCCCCCCTCTCTCTCTCTCTCTCTCTCTCTCTCTCTCTCTCTCTCTCTCTCTCTCTCTCTCTCTCTCTCTCTCTCCCCTCTCTCTCTCTCTCTCTCTCTCTCCCTCTCTCTCTCTCTCTCTCTCTCTCTCTCCCTACTTCTCTCTCCCTCTCTCTCTCTCCCTCTCTCTTTTTTTCTCTCTCTCTCTATCTATCTCTCTACACCTAACAAAAACCCTATTCACAAAAAATAAACTTTATAAAGCTATAAGAATTGTTTTATTACGAAAATATACATTCTTTTATGTGAATTATGAGATCATGATTTAATATCGCTGTACTTCGGGCACAATCGCAACGGCTGTTTTGACTCAAAGAAGGAATTTATCAGAATAAAATTTGTTTACAGCCAAACAAATTGCAACTGCAATTAATATCATGCATTTAAAACTAATCAGGACACAATTAAGTTTGCAATAATACAATAAAACACCATAATTGGAGCATTCTCCTTGATTTAATCAGGCATTGCAAGCGTTTAAGCATTGAAAAAAAACTTAACTATCAGTTAGAAGACAAATTACAAAAAAGAAAGCAAAGGAAAACAAAAAAAATGAATCAAAAGAGAACGTGCAAATTTTTAAAACTCAAAACAGTAACCCAGAGCCCATACATTCGGACCACAATAATAATAATAATGGAATTGAGACAAAATATGTGAAAAATAATAAATTATGTAAATTTTCAATAAAACTTTGTTTGGGTTGGATTAGAAAAGGCATTAGTCTAAACTTTTCTTTATTACTTTTGTTCCAAAATTGTAATTTTGTCCCGTTGTGAACAGAGTGGCGCAAAATATTTATGTATATTAACAGTAATATAAATTATAATATATTCAATAATTATTGTATTACACAATACATATACACGATGTCCTGCATTAATTACATAACCCGATTCAAGTCCCTAAGGCTCCCTACACATAGATAATATTTATTGGGGCATTCAAAAAAAAACAAAAAAAAATGTTTGCAGACGGAGACTTTAATGAAAAAAATACAATTTAGAGGAAAAATCGGACAAAAATTCATAAAAATGGCTTTGGATATCTAACAGCAATAAAGTTTAAGATTAAAAAAAAATAAATTTATAAATCGCAAAAAAAGTGAACTGACTGAGGATCAAGGAGGCGGGCAATCTCGAGCTCATAGTTGGCACATTCTTCGCCCACTGAGAAATATGGGTGTTCCCCTTTGTTCTGCTCCCGCATTTTCCTACAAAAAAAATTAATAATTAAACAAGTTTAAATGCATTTCAAGTAATTTACAGCGCAATGTGGTGGACAAAATTAACAAATCAAAACTAGAAAGACCAATGGACTAAAGGCCTGCAACTTATGTATAAATTGAGGTATCAATGGAAATGGTTTTGAAACACTTCAGCGCAAATATTGGTTTGGCGCAAATAAAATTTGCGACGACAGAATAGCAAAGAGAGCTCAAATTACAGTTCTCTTTCTTCCTTTCTCTTTCTCTTTCTCTTTCTCTTTCTCTTTCTCTTTCTCTTTCTCTTTCTCTTTCTCTCTCTTCTTCACATAATTCAACATTTGACTATTGAAATTGATACATAAAAATCGGAAATGGACAAATGATTGACTTATGCACTAATCAAAATAAGTACAAATTAAAACAAACAAATCACATTGCACAGCCCCAAATAAAAAGCCAACGGGTTTTTAGCCAAGCTGTATAAATTATGATTTAAAGGATAATAAAAAAGGAAGGCACAGCAAGCAAAGGGCAAATCAAGTGCAAAATTCAAAAAATACAAGTGAGCGCAACAATCTTTTTTTTTTTTGCATAAATTAAAAAAAAAAACTCAAATTCAATAAATATATAGCACTGAAACGGCAATAACAAGACCCCAGTAATGGGTTCAGTTCAAAACGCTGAGGTATATTAGGCGGAATGTATAGAAGTAAAATTGATTAATCAGTTTATGAGTCGCAATAAGTAAGATTGGAGAGAGGAGGGAGGCCGGTGTAGTAAAATGTCTGATGTTTCCCAATCAAGTCGTAATACCGAGTCTCATCAAAACAAAATTGTTTTTTGAAAATCAGTTTTAAATGACCAAACGTAGACTTCGAATGTGTACGTAATCAAGTAAAATAAATATAACCACTTAACAATAGAACTTTGATAGAACTTTCAATAGAACTTTGAATTGTCCCACTTAATTGTTTTTGCACTTAAAATATATTAAGCTCAACTTTTGATAGGATAAACTTAAACAAATTTTTTCCAATAAGAAATTTCATGCAATCAAATTAACCCAAAAAATCGTAACATAAAAAAATCCAAAGTGTGCAAAATGTGAAAGAGTATAGTTTAAAATATAGTTTGTCCTCACACAAATAAAAAATAATTAAATTTAAAAAGTGCTATCAATTTTAAAAGTTATTTCCGCAAGCTTAATGCTCCATTACGGGCTATGCGAACGAATTTAAGCATAAAACATTCAACAATTGTGGGCTCTTAGCTCTACCTGCTTCAATTTTTATATACAAAATTGATGGCCTGAATTTGCCCAAGAGTTTTGCATTATTTATAGATAGATTAAAAAAGATTGTTGGTAACAATTTTTTATTTTGTCTTCAGATTCAGGTAGACTCTGAAGTCGAAAGTGAAGCCGAAGTCGTTTTTGCAATTTGAATCTAAGCAATATAGGTTTGTAGTACGGAGTCAAATTACAATACTGCTTGAAACTCATTCTTGTTTTAGGGAAAAAAAAGGATGGGATCCGAGAATTTTTAGAACAGAACTTAAAAAAGTTGGAAATTTAAACAAAATATACCAAATGTCGAATTGCTTCAGCAAAAGTCTATAGTCGGGGAAAAAACGGCTTGTTATCTATTTCTTTTGCCGTACCTTATATATTGAATAACAAAATTGAACTCATTCAAAGCCAAATGTAATTGTGTAATTATTGTCTAATGACAATTTAAAAAAAACTTTAACAATTAACCAAAAAAAAAAATTTAGTTTTAAACGAATTCAATTAAAAAAAAAGGCAATAAACAATATAAAAATTAGAATGAGCAAAACAAGGTGGGAAATAGAACGCTATAAAATGAACAGATAAAAGCAAAAGAGGAGAAAAAAAAAGTAATAGTAAATACATATTAAGCTTAAATTGCGTTCTTTTTTTCCTCTCTGATTACTCCATTTAACTTTATTGCTTTAAGCCAAAGCGTTCACATAAGAGGACTGTCGCTGAGCGATTTTCCAACAACAACGTAACAATGCAATCCTTGTTGTGTTGTCAGACAAAACCAAAAAAAATGAAAAAAAAAACAGAAGAAAAAAATTGCAGATGCAAAACAACAAATGTTTAAGGAAAAAAAAAATAAATATTAAAAAAATAAGGAAACAGCTGTAATAATTGTGTTTGATGTAATTTTTTGTCAAATCAAAATATATTCTTGGGCAACACAAATTGTTTTAACATGTAGTATTGGATGAAAATTACAAAATTACACACAGAATGGACACATGAAAAAGGAGTGTGAAATAACACTTTACTCCGCCAATGTCAACGCAAAGTGGCAGACGTGTTTTATAGGAACTGATTTAATGTTTAGACTTGTGCTCAGTTTCATTACAAAAAGGCAATAGACAAAACATTTGAATGGACGTCGGTCAAAAAAAAAAGCCAGTTAAAAAGACGTCGGACAAAAAAAAACAAGGAAACGCGGGACAAAAATGCGCCGGTTAAAAATATGTCAGACAAAAAGAGGCAAATAATAAGAGGAAATCGAGTTGGCAGCGCCTAGAAGCTACATAAATTTGCTTCTTTGTTAAATTCTGACAAAATAATTAAGTAAATTAGCAGAACGAATACAAACCAGAATTTTATCAAATCAATCAATATTTGCTTGTGGCAATAATAATGAAAATATTTTGTTGAATATTTTGTTGAGTTAACATTAAATTTCGCCAAAAAAGCTTCCAAAAAAATTTTTTTTTTACTTGAATGGAAAATTGTTGCCGAGCTGTGCACAATCTTTTGTCCCATCCCTTTTGAACTTACAATTTTTTTGGTAGTTTAATCATTTGCCAATCGACTGAATCATAATTTAGTTCACTTCTAAAATTTGCGTATTTTCCACTATCGGCAAACAATCTGCTCAGAACCAAAATGAATTTAACAAAATGAACTAAAGCCGAAAACTACTGTTAGTTGTTGAACACAAGTTTTTTAAAATAAAGAATTTTAAGGTTGCCAATGCTTGGTAATTGGATTGTCAAAAAAAAAACATGGAATCAATACAAAATCATGGCGGTTGGCCAAAATAGTTAAATCGCTGTAAAACCACAACATCATTTAAATGGTGTATACATAACGCGATTTTAACGGCTTTTGTAATTGTCTGCAATTCGGCGTTGTAAAATTGAATTTTGCAAAAACCGTTTTTTTTTTTTTTTGCAAAATAAAGCATTGGGACCAAAAGTCGTGACATTTACCCCAAAACACTGAAATACAAAGTGTTCTGCTAACCAATTTCTGAACACTAAATATGACAATTGAACGGAGGAGAACATTGTTATGATGAGTTATAAAACAAAAAAAATGTAAACAAACCGCGGGTAGGTTTATTATTTCTGACAAACTTTTTTTTATAAAATACAACCCAATTGACATGTCCCACATTTTCCCTACCAATTGTCGAATGACCTTCCTTCGATTTGTTGTCATATTCCTTGTTGGATGATGCAATCAATAAAAAGAATTTCGTCAAAATAAGGTACTTGAATCAAAACTTTTGCTTTAGGTAATTAGGCTTGCATTTTTTGCGCAAAACAAAGATATATATTATAAGAGCAAAAAATAAAGTAAAGGTGTAAACAATGTGCAAAGCCGTTTTAATGGAGCTAATCGAAGTGAAATTTTTTTACAATATTTTAGCGGTTTTATTCAAATGTTATACTCCGTGGTGGGTAAAGACTCCGTAACAGTTTCAATTGTCAATGCTATATTCCTTCTGTTTGACCTTCTGTTAAACAAAGAAAAAAATAATGTGCAAAAACGAGAGGGTTATAGAGCCATGACCCACCTAGTTGCAATGCTATCAGTTTCTGGCTTAGAACCACCTTAAGAAAACAAAAATCCAAGAATTTATGTGTCTTCTGACTTTAAATGGGCAATACACATTAGTAAAACCTGCCACTCGGCCAAATGCAACTTTTTTAACATTTAAAAACCATTCACTTTTTTTTGACAACAAACTCCAATAATATGCCAACTAATTGTTGGCTTTGTCTTTATTACAAAAAACAAACAATTGAAATTCGTTAACACTTCGAGGTTAAATTCGCTTTGAGCACATGACCTGTGAAGAATTTCGTTTCTAGCCCACCTTGTACTTAAACGTAGCAAAAACTCCAAAAAAAAAGCCACTACACGCACATAACATTAGCTTAAGCAACTAAGACAAAGAACTGACGTGTTTTTTTTTAAATATTCCATAAATGGGCAATTTTCAAAAATATTTGCCCAACAAAAAATTAGAACCAATTTATTCTTTAAAAAAAAATTATAAACAAATGCAATCAAATTCTATAAACATAAGACACGTTTTTTCCACAAAGGTTTAATAACAATAGTTTTATAACAATGAACGGTAAGCAGCAAGGTATTCTACCCGGGAACCGAATTGCATCCAAGGCCTAAAGCCTCCAACATGACCAGACAGACTTGCGATTTCGCCGCTTTTTTATTGGAAGAGGGCAAGGAAGGCTGGTATTCCACACCATTCAAAACTGCCTGAAACAAATGAAAAAAATTAGCGCAAATGTAATTAGTAGAAAAAGTTTAGAGCACTTAATTATAACCAAAAAGGCACAACAACATTGTCTGTCCTTTTACAAATGGCCAATGTTAGTATTGTAAATTTGTCAGCATTTAAGCTTAAAATTTAAATAAGTCTTTGAAAAAAATGGTCGACTCGGTTTGTAATAATTTACGAGATTTTGATGTCGTGGCATCTAACAACGCGTCAAGTGCCGCAAACTCGTAGCAGTCAATCTGCGATAACCCAACATAAATTCCGCAGCATTAAGTAGTCAGATTCACAAGTTTACATTGGTACATATCATTGCCTGCCCAAGCAAATAACTTAAAATCAGTAACCTGGCACAATACAAGTAATAATAGCCAGAAGCTTAATCTAAGCTAAACATGGGAAAGTTCAAGCTACAACTAACGGTTGAAGGCTATGGCTACACCATTTAACACTTCTGTTTAAAAAAATTACGGTTTGAAAATTTTTTGTTTTGACTTAATCTTTCATACAACAGTTGAATATATTTTAAGTCAAACAAAAGAGAGTTTACCTTCCACAAAAACCGTTTTGTGCCCGCCTGATCAATTTCCAAGCAAGTGAAGTCGGGAGGCGGAAACTTTTCCTTCGAACAATACTCCATCACAACAGACACTGGATTCTTTCCTAAACCGTCGGTGAAGAGAATAGGAATTTGCGAAAAAAACAAGTTACCTGTTGGATCGACAACGGATTCACGCTTCGACACGCGACGATCTTCAACTGATTGAAGGCCTTAAGCAAAAAAGTCATACTCAAATGCAAAAAAAAAACTGTCTCTATGACAAAAGGACGTAGCACAAAAAGACGCAAAGGCATCTCGTAAAACACCTTTAAAATCGTAAAAATTGACCCACTCGGCCTATCATAAGTAATGGTCCATTCTTACTTACCTTTTCTATCTGACTTCACGTCCAAACTGAGGGGATGAAGCGACCCAGCGCCATCCTTGCCAAGACCTTCACCCGGCTGCCAGCCCATCTTTTGCAAAAGTTTCAATCCAACTGCGCTGCTCACCTCCGGAGCGGTCTTGAAAATGTCCTAAAAAACAGAAAAAGCTGAAAAAACCGCAATTTCAAAAGTGTTTTGTAAAAAACTAATAAATAAAAATTGATAAAACATTAAATGTCCGCAGTCAATTTTTTACCTGAAAAATTACAAAAGTCGTTATCCCATATTTTTAAATCTGTATTTATCTGATCAAAAATAATGATTTAAGGCACAAGGATAAAGCCTGAGCGTAAAAGCCACGTATACGTTTAGCAGCTAATCTCCCTTACCAAAAAAAGGAAGAGGAGAACATCTTTAAAATAAAACAAACACTCTAAAAACCAATTTCTATAAGGATAAATTGTTAAATTATCGGGAATGAGAAAACAAAGTCCTCAAGCGAGTGGCGGCAAAAAAAAACAGGCGTAAAAAACAAGTATTTACAATTTCATGAAGTATCGAGCTAATGTGGAAACAAAGGTGCCAAAAGCTAATAATAAACAAATACCACATAAAAAAGTAAAAACCTTAAAAATACAAAGCATTCATACGAATATTTTCTAATTCATCTCACTGTCAACTCAATTAAAAAATAATTTATTCTCAATCTAAGCCTATCGATAAGTTGAAGTAATGTAAATTGAAATGATTCCACATTATATATATATATATATATATATATATATATATTTATATTTCCCCTAATAAGGGCATTATGGAACCAAATGACAAAAAAATGTCCCATTTATGCAAATAACTAAAAACCAACCAATGACGACTTTTGCAATTTCTCAAATAAAAAATTGAACAAACGAGAAATCAGCATCCACTCAATCAATCGAAGTCTTCTTGATTTGTTGTCCTCAGGCCGTGGTTTGCACAGACGATAAAGTTTTGAATATTGGAATAGTCGAAATAACACACGCTGCCACATTTATCCAAGTTTAGAAAATAATTTACGTATTCTAAGAAAAAATTTGTTGTGAATTGTGTATAGAATACTTAAAAATGGAGAAATTTAATACCATTTATAATTGGCGAGCACAAAAATTGTATTAAAACAAAAGGAAACAATACATATGCCCGTTAATTATAAATGACTGGCAAATAAATTCAATTATAAAGGACTCGGACAAAAAAAAACCGGACAAAAATTATGGGACGTATCAAACTGTGAACGTATGTAAAATTAATTAAAACTAAAAAATAGCATTTTCAATGTGATTTCTAATTATTGTACTCCAGAGACAACTCACAACAAATTCATCTTGTAAAACGTAAAAAAAAAGATTTATAAAAATTATTCTCTCTAACTAAAAAACACGATCTTCAATTCCCTTATGTTCAGGCGTCCTGCAATGACAAATTGATAATTGAGCGTGGCTTAATTAGAGAATATAACATACTTAATGGTCAACTCGCCCCAAAGACAAATAACAAAACTTTTACATGAATCAATTTACTTTTATAAAGCCACCAAAATGAAATCCAAGTCATTGCAAAACTTAGTATTGCCATTACAATGAGTAGAACATAATCCTCACGTGTATTTCAAAATCATAAGGTATAGTAAATATTTAAAAAATAAACAATTAGATTCATTTCTTAGAAACAAAAAATAATTGGCGCCAATTATATCAGCGTAAAACTTATTTAAAAAAAATATAAACGTCCAGCTTTAACGGTGACATAAAAAAATTTTCTCCGCTAAATTTATAAACAAAACTAAAGAAAATCGTTTTTAGAATATAATTTATCAGCGTTAAAACATTTCAAATTTCCTTAATTATCGTTTTCAAACGTTATATTTGACGTTTCATTAGTGAAAATTATTTCATGCGGCACCATCCTCGCAAAGTTTCTAAAAAAAGACCTCAAGCAGAAATACAATCGAGTTTTACGGTGAATATTGTAAAAAAACGAAAAATAATCAAGTTTTAAACAGAGCAACATCTAATTGTGTTTGAACAGTTTCACAATTAATTGTTCTCTGCTCAAACATAATAAAGAAATGCATTGTTTCAGCACAAGTCTAAAAATCATCTAACGAAAGAAAATCAATCACGTTTCGGACCAATTTTGTCAATGTGGTGTCGACGAATTAAAAATTTAAACAATAATACAATTTCTAACAATTGAAATTATTTGATCATTTATAGCTAAGAAAGCTAAGATTTGCGAGTGGGTCAATGAGCCATTACTTAGTTAGAGTTAATGTACTCTGCTTTTACCAACAAAAAATAATGACGTAAATAATTTCAACTGCTCAAACAGTCAGCGGTAAATAAATTTAAATTTGAGAAACAATCTATTCAAAAAAATTTGCTTATAAAATACCTTTTTAATCCAAGCCTGAAATTTAGGATTCCTTGGACCCAATTCTTCGGCTGAAAGAACTCTAGCACCCGTAGATCCCAGAAAATTTACCCGTTCTCAGTCCGAACTTTGAGCCGATGCGCTCATCTAAAGCAAAAATGAGAGAAAAAAACAAATTGGAAGAAAAAACCTCTTCGTCAATACTCGAAATGCGCATACGCGCATTGTAATCATTCGGATCCGCTTTAAGTCTATTGCTAAATATTAGACGCTCGGCTACAAGCTCTTGTACAGATCTTTGTGGCTGAAAAATGCAAATTTAAAATCTCGATATTCTAAAACAGATAGCTTTGCAATTAGAAAAAAAAAGGAATTTATAATGGTTTTCAAATGTCAGTATTGTAATTGCTTAGGCACTTAAATTTGGAAATACTTGAAAACTATGCATTGGGTTTTCTCAACTCTTCAACAAATATTGAAGTAGCGTCTTGCATGATTGCATTGCAATCGTCGTGATTTTTTTTTGCAAGTTGTTGATTTAAGGGTTTATTAACTGTAAGCGCAATATATAAAGATTGAACAACTAAACTTATGGTATGCTTTGTCAAAAAATTGTAAAACCCCAAAACTTGTGCAAAGTTTAAAAAGCAAATATAAGACCATAATCTAATCAGCAACCAGTTTATGAATACAATGATATATGTTTTACAACACAATATGTTTTTTTCCACCAAAAGTTTCGGCGATCTGAAATTCCATTGACTTCATCAATTAATAATTATCAACATTGTTTATTCATTAAACTTATCAAAATGAGACAAAAAAACATACAGGTGGCGTAAAGTTTTCGCAAATCTCTCCCGGCTCAATAATAGGAGGAGGCGGTGGAGGGGGAATGCAAACTGGAAAAGTAAATGGAGTGCTGGAATACGACGGCTTCACGTCCAAAGATTGCATTGTTTCGATTTTTGGAGGGATTGGAGGTGGAAGTAAACTGGCAAAACGAGGCTTGACCTCGAACTTGGCGCCCAAACTATCGGCGGGCAGCGGTGCAAACACGGAGAAAAGGTCGGTTGGAGGTTCCAGCAGAGGTTTGTAGGCCGCTGGAATATTGGTTTTTATTTTGCTGAGTGCACTAGTTAATGGACCGACGCCTTCTTCGACAGGTTTAACGACCGCAACCCACTCCTAAAAAAGAAAATCAGTTCAATATTCATTCAACAATTGAATTGCCATTTTGTTGCGATGCTGAGCGCCGGAAGACACTGGAAAAGTTAATCGCAACGCGCCCTCATTCGCCATTCGTTCTTGAGGAGTTGTCGTAGGTAATGCGTTTGCGTTCTAAAATTGTTACATTAAGAAAAAAAGATGTCAAAAAAGACTCACAGCTAATATTCCCAAAAGATATTGATGAGCCTAAATCCTAAATGATAGCAAAGCTTAAAATACATTTAAAGTATTGCATAAAAAAACTTTAAAATAAAATCAGTGCTGTTAGACAATAGGGTAAACTTAAATTTCGCAAGAAAAGTGTCAATTAACGAACTGTTGCCCATAAACAAGCATAACACAATTAAAATAGGAAACGTGCTGAAAAGTAAATTAGTGAATGTCGATGTGCCGCAGTTGGAGGTGGCGGTAGACAAGTTGTCTTTTAACAGACATATAATCACAAATTGACAATTGTGGCGTGTTGGTTAATTAACATTAAAGTAATGTGATAGAACAAAAACCAAAATTATCACCGCCAAATCTTCTCGAAAAGTTTTTGTTATACTATACTTAAAACATAAATTTTTTTGCAATTAAAAATGAAAAAATATACTAATTGGCTGAATACAATAAATCTGACCTCCTATTTTTTGCAGCCGTTTGCTAGAACAATGCATCCAAGTTTACAAAATTAATGTTCGCGATTAAAAATAGCACATTTATTCAATTCGGTCCAATCGACCTCAACCGTAAAAACTGGCTTCTTCGTTATTGACAACTCTGCCGCCAGCCTAATGTATCCCCTTTCACAATTATATTAAAAAAAAATTCTTTCTATGGAGGAAAAGCACAGGAAACTACAAAAAACAAGCCGACATGCTCAGACAGTTTTAAGCAAATAATAAATAAAAAAAGCCTACCGGAATATTAATTTTAATGTCTTTAGCGAGGCGGACTGGCCGTGAAACAAAGTCGTCGTCGTCACGTTCTCTCTTCAACACCTTCCATTTGTCGTAGCGATCATCTTCGTCACTTGAAACCTTTTCCATTAAGCCTTCCTCCTCATGCAACTGTTTGCAAATCGCTAAAAACTCAAAAGCATACAATCATAAGAAAAATAATGGAAAAGCAAAGGCTTACTAACTAACTCGGTGATGGTTTTGTTCTTCATGGAGTCGACCAATTCAACTCCTTTAGGCAATTTTCCCTCCTAAAAACCAACAATTATAAACAATTGATTTAGTAAAGCACTAACCATGGCCAGTTTTGTTGCATTTTTCGTGGCAATTTCCAAAAGCTTTTGCTTGTCAATCTTCCCGTACTTATCAACGTAGTCGCGCTCAGTGAAACGGTGCTTAAAAAACGGTTGAAATTTTTTGAACCTGCCAAAAGTGCGAGATGATGAATTTTGGAACCGACCGGGAGACCGCCGAAAGCGAGATGACGATGCGCCGAAACGCCTGGTTGTCGTCGTCGTGCGAAACTGTCTTGAGAAAGAGCGGCTCCGCGACCTTGACCGAGAACGATGTCGGCTCCGACTTCGGCTGGCCGACCGCCTTTTGTAGGAGGGTGAACTGCGAAATCGGCTTTCAGACTTGCTATGTGAACGTGATCGTGTACGATGTCTGGACTGAGATCTTGAAAGAGAGTTAGATCTCAAACGAGATTTAGAGCGGGAACGAGATTTAGAGCGGGAACGAGATCGTGAGCGTGTTAGGGCTCGAGATCGATGTCGACTATGGGTTCTTCTAGACGATGATCGTGCTCTTAATGGTATTTTTTCATTCAATTTAAAAAGAAGTCAAATTTTACTTTTTCCTATTCAAAACTAGGCCAAATTTTGCATCAGTATCACGGCTCGGAGATCGACGATTCCTACAAAAATTCTAGTTAGCAAAAAAATAAAAACATAGAAAAATAAATAAAAGCGGATAAAAACGTTAAAAAAACAGTATTGTCAAAATATAAAATCAAAAAAACAACAAAAAACCGGACAATAGTCAATAACAAAAGGCTAATTCAGACTTATACAAAACTTACATAATCAGGAATCAAAATAGACTAAAGCTTATTTTTGCTTACCAAGTTGAGGCCGAAAATCAGAATAATTATCAATAAAGAATTGGTAACACACAAAAGTTTAATTGAGAAAAATGGGTTTATCTAAGAGGAACAGGTTAATTTATTATGGTCAAAAGGTATTGCCAATAAATTTTTAAATGATTTCTTATTAACAACGCCGCAAAATTACGAGCTGATCCCATATTTTTCGGTTTAGCTAAGAACTTACATAAAAAAAGAAAGAAGTAACAAAAATTTTAATTTTACCTTTTCTTTCTTTTTCTTGGAAGATTTTTTTCGTTTGGGCGCATCATCTTTGCTTCTTTCGCACGAGTTCCTCAGCTCCTCGTTTTTTTCTTTGCTAATCAACGTTGTAATGTCGATGGGCTAAAAGTTATGTTATAGAAAGCATGGTATAGAAATTACATTTTGAACAATTTGGGTTAAAGCATCACATCGAAAAACTAAAATTAACCACCTTTTAAAGCAATTGCCTAAAATAACGCTCATTAAAAATTACACACGCTATAAACAATTACATAGAAAAGTTACTTTAGCTCAAATCCTGAGAATTTTATACATGCCCAGCCGGAAGGAATACCTAGAAAAACATCTTAAGTAAATGAACCATACCTTGGCTGCATTCTTTACGTCGTTAAATAACGACTCCAGAATTTGATCGCTTGTCGGCTTCTTCTTGACACCATTGCGCTGCTCCTTCTCCTCAACCTTCTCAATTTTATCTTTTTTCTTCTTATTCTCACCTTTTTTTCCTTTTTATGCTTTTTTGAAGAATGCTTTTTCTCTTTTTTATCCCCCATCAATGAAAATGCAAAAAATCCAAAAAAAATCTGAAATTTTGAAAATAAAGAAAAATTATAGTTTTGTATTTTTTACACAATGCCAAACTTCTTAGAAGTTATTTTGAATTTATATTTCTGCCAAATTTTAATTTTTTTTATACTACGGTAATTTATCTTACAAAAAAAAAATTGATTTTAAAGAGACAATTGAAAGTTTAATTAAGCTAAATTTTAAAAGTGAGTACGTTTGCGGGTATCCGTCCGGATAGACATCAAACTTTGTTTTTTAGAATTTGGTCGAATTATAAATCAGGTAGCTATACTGCTGAGAATTATATGTTACGAATAAGTCTAAAACTATTTACCGAAAAGGTTGTACTCAGAATTTTTTGCTCTTTCAAACTAGCTATAATATTTTAGAAATGCCTGTCATTTAACGTCGTTACTTTCCAAAATCAATCATGGTGTGGGCTGAAATTTCCCAAAATGAAAAAAAACCGCTTGTTTTTGTTGGTCAAGGAGTAAAAATAAAGCCGAGGTTTACCAAGAGTGCATTCTGTAAAATGTAGTGTTGCCTTGTTTTAAAAACACTTTAAAAACAGCCCTGGTCATTTTAACAAAATTGGGCACCGACGCATTCCGCACTATCAATTTTTTAAAAGGTTACAAAATTAAATTTTGGAATAAATCTTTGTGGCCATCTAATTTGTCTGATTTAAATCCCATGGATTTCTCAATTTGGTCAACGTCGGAGCAAAAAGCCTGCTTTACAAACCACCAATCAATTGAAAGTTTTAAGGTGTCCTGGTAGCAAGAGTGGACAAAAATTTCAAACAAGCAACTTTCGACTATCGTAAAAAACCTTCAAAACCGTCTGAAGGCTTGCGTGTCTGTTACCTGTGAGGGGGTAATCTCTGTGTCTAACCCGTTGACAACAATGGCAAAAATTGTGTTAATTATTGTTTGTATATTTAAATTTAGTGATTACTCTTATTTGGCATTATTTTATTACTTGTGCTTCTCTCTTTATAGTTATTGTGCAAATGGCTAATTGTGCTGGTTTATTTATTTGACCTTATTGCTATGTCGTTAAAACTGTACCAGACAATCCCGAGAAATGAATTGTCACCCCGTTTGTATATTTCGCACAATAATTAAACTGCATAATGAAAAATATCATTTTGAAATTTTAATGAGAATGATATCATTTCCCATTCACATAATCAAAACATATTTCTCAAGCAAAAGTGAGTTGCCAAATGGTAAAATGGTGTTTCAATACTAATAAAAGTATAATACAATAAAAGTTTAAAGTTTACTTCTTTCTCCAAAAAAAACTTTTTTTTCTTCTTCTTCAAGCAACTGAGTGATCATTAAATTTTGGACGCAAAACTTTTCAAAAATAAAACCATTTTGTAATATTTGAAAAAGAAGGTGCAAAATTTCATAATTTTTTTTTGTATTACATAAAGCAACTGTACTTTAGTTTTTTTTTTTTGAGTTAAATTGGCTTTCATAAACTTTGTATTGTTTCGGCAAATGAATTGGCAAACACGTTTTTTTAAATGCGGAAGGCAAAAGTTCAGGAATTACGAAAAATTTACCTATTTTTCAATTTATTTTGTCTGAAAGTTTACTTTTGTCAACCGGTGATCGTAGCCAAGGCATAATCTCGTAACGTTGATTGTATGCTTAGTGAACTTGCGTTTTTTTTTGAGTAAATTGAGTAATGAATGCCAAAATTTGATGAGACGCAAGTTGGTAAGTGCGCGTTGGTCTTTTACCAAACACTGACCATTGTGTGCAAATCTTGATGCAAGTTGTGAGAGGAGACGTCTTTTTGTTTCATTGTGCAATTTTTATTAATGAGACCGTATGACTCTCTTAATGATTTTTCTGTGAATGAGTGAACTCAGTTTTATTAATCAATTCGGAACAGTTAATTTAATTGAGCGGCACTAAGCCATTTGTTCTTGGAACTCTTACACCGCTCATTGTGGCAAAGATGAAAACCTTTGTCTAATAGAAAAAAATAGCGTATTTGCATTGAAAAACGGATGTTTATTAATTCGGCAATAGTTTATTAACTTTGGATATGAGTGTTACTAATGTTTTGACACACTTTTTTTTTAAGATTATTTTTAGATCAATTTATCATTTAAAGCAGATTGTGGCTTAGGCTTAGATTGTCGCAATAGCAGTCTAAGCCTGAGTTAGACTGTTTATAATTGAAATTCGCTTTTAATTACTCTTTTGGGATTTACAGGGCTTAGCAGATTGTTAAATGGCTCAGTAAGCCACTTCATTACTAACGGTATTTTTCTCTCTCTGTTAGCAACCAAAAATAGCGTTTGAGCCGGTAACTGAATCATGGTTTAAGTCTAATATGTGTTTTTTCTTTGATTTACTGCTTATTATTTGAGTGCGCGCGCCCCACAAAGTTGCGCCTCAGCATTCATTAATTACTCGTTTTTCGTGTGTGTAAGAGTGTGGTCGGAGCGCGAGTTGATTTGTTTGTCCGAGTATATTGTTCTGCAAACGTCAAGGCAGCATAGTCTTTAGAATTGGTAAAACTAGCTGCCAAAATTACTTTACAACATGCAGGGCCGACTCATTGACTGCTGTAAGTCAATTTTGATTTAAAGTAATAAGCCTGTCAGCCTTAAAACTGTGAACCGACTGACTGTTTTTGGCTCATTTAGCCTGAAATATGTAACCATGATGTCTCCCTGCCCGCCTTCTACCCTCAATACCACTATTAAAATGTCGTTAATAACAAAGCGGAAAACATTTGGATTTAATTTGTACTGTTAATTAAGTTTTTGTCCACACGCTACTACGTCATCATCAACCTGACGTCATATTTGTTATTTTTCAATTTCGATTACAAAATAATCAAATTAAAAAGTTTTTTTTTTTTTAATTTCTTTTTATTATTATTTAACTTTATTTGTAAAATAATACTAAAATAAAAACTAATCAATTTTGAACCTATTTTATACAACCAGTACTCTGCTCAATTGACAATTCACTTACTTTATGTTTAGGCATTGAGAATGAAAAACCTAGTAGACGACTATTGTCCGAGTCATTTTTTTTTGTATCAACAAACTCTTGTTTAACCACAATCATTTGTTTATCGATCAGTGTTGATGAGAAATAGGAATTGCGGCGGTGTAAGAATATTTTCTTTGCCCCCACATCATTTATTACATTTTCATCTTTGCTCAATCAATTTGGCAATAATTAGAAGTTATTTACCTTTTCTTGGCGTTCAAATGTGAAAATAAATAATGTATAATTTAATTTGTTAAAGGTTAATTTAAGGTTTAAATTTATAACAATTTTACGTGTAGATTTTGAATTAACAAAAAAAGGAGCCAAAGTGTTCGATGAGCTTTTTTAATCAGACCGTTCAATATGCACGGATAATTCCTTTTGGCTAGTTCCATCCGCCCTTTTGGCCACAATTATGTTGGATCGATTTCTATTAGATTATTTTTATGCAAATGAACGCTTTTGGCTAGTTGCAATTTTAAAATGAGTTGCAGTTGCCTCTGAGATTAGTGATAACAGCGTTCCGAAGCTTTGTGTGTTAACTAAATAAATTATAAATTTTTTTTTTTAAACATTTTGGTTTTCATGAGATTCCGGACATTAGACTAAAAAATGAACTTTTTGAGTTGGCATTATTTGATATTTAAATTAGTAACCAATAAAGTTAAACGTAGGTATTACATCATTAATTTGTTTATTTTTGCTCTTTGCTTTTAGATTTTTGGGATTAATTGAAATTTTTTTTTAGCAACATGGAAAATAATCCATTAGCATTTGTTTTATTTTTATTTATTTTATTAATTCAAAACCGCAATGTCGCTGGCCAAATAAATTGTGCGGACGCGCCAACACCTGAAGTAAAAATTGTTTGCGAACAGCTCCATCGATGGGACAAAAATGCGCGGGTAATATATTACACAGTTGAATTTATGTTTTTATCTTAATTCTAAGTCTCAGGATAAGCCTAAGTCTAAGTTAAATCTTAAAAACTAATAAGCCTAAGCCGTAGCTAAATTTTTAAACTTGTGCTAAGCCTAAACCTTATGCCTAAGTCTAAGCCTAAGCCTAAACCAAAGTCTATGTCTAAGCCTAAGCCTATACTTAAACCGAAGCCTATGCTCAAACCAAAGCCTATGCTAAGACTAAACGCTATTCATAATCTAAGCCTAAGCTAACTTAAAATCTAAAGAGTAGTTATTGTTTTTTTTTTGCTAAATTTTTACTAAAGAAGCCAAAAGGTGTAAGCCTAGCACTATGCTATTTAATGGTTTTTAGTATTGACTTAATATTAATTCAATTAAGTTTTCTTTAGGATGCGCCGCCGGTGACGACAAAAATTGTCTTGCCGCCGGCAATTCCAGGCTTACCCACGCCAATGATGGCAGCAGAATTGGCGCCCATTGCTTCAACGCCTTATCAATGCATGGATTTGGGCTGTTTGTGTTCGTATATGGGTGGTCAGCGTTATTTTATTGAGTGATAGTGTCGTTAAAAATGGAGCTCAAATTTCAGGAAATGGACAACAAGGCTCAAACGCCTGTACCCTCTCCAATGGAAGGCCGTTGGCAAAGGCTGTACGAAAAGAGTATCGTATGTTGAGTGATGAAGAACGCGATCGTTTCCACGCAGCCATTCTTCAAATGAAGAGTAGCGGTGAGTATGATCGACTGTCCGTCATTCATTCACAATTTGCTAGTGCTGGTGGCGCTCACTCCGGCCCATCATTTTTGCCTTGGCATCGCGAATACATTAAAAGGTTTAAAATTTATTGGTTTAATTTGGAATATTGTTGATTAATCATTGAAATGTTTTCTAGAATAGAAATTGCAATACGTCAAATTGATCCCACTTTGGCATTGCCTTATTGGGATTCAACCCTCGATTCACATTTGCCATCGCCTCGTGACTCCGTAATTTGGACCGATGTTTTTATGGGCACAACTGACGCGTTGGGAAACGTTGTGACTGGACCGTTTGCGCGTTGGCGCACAACTACTGTAATAGAGTTTTATAAAAGCTTAACAGCTAATGACATGTTCATAATTCGTTTAGGGCAGGGCAAATATTCTGCGTAGAGTCGGTACACAGGGCACAGTGTTCCAAGATAGCGCAATCAACTATGTCATGCAGCAGACCCAAATTGAAAACGTTTTGGCTTTTACTGCACCGCGTCAGGTTAATTTAATTGTTTGTTTTGTAAAATTCAATTGTTTTGGGACTCGGACTTTTAAACTTATTGCTAAGAAACTTATCTAAAACAATTGTATAATAAAATTGTCGATCTAGACGAACTTTTTGTATAGACGGCTCTTGTAAACCCACGTATTTTTGGATAAGGTATAAGCGGCCATATTGACATGGTTGTGGATTTTTTGCTGAGGTGAAATAGGCCGTTATTTTGTCCCGACGATCTAGAAGGTTGTTCTGCTTTGATAAATTAGACAATCATGCCGTTTGAATAGTCAAGACAATCGATTTTCTTTAGTGAAATAAGCCGTCGTTTTGTCCTGACCGTCTAGACGGACATTTTGCCAAGGTTGATTTTAAGCGGTTGTCTAGTTATTTTACTTAATTAGATTAGGTTTCATTGAGCGACCGATTTGTCAGGCGGATTAAATAAATATTTTCCCTAGAGGGCTACGCTAACGGTTTTTCTTGAAAAGATCAAAGGTTTACGAAAATGGTTATACATATTAATCTATTGTTTTCGCAGCCTTATTTAATTTAGTACCAAATAAATGCATGTATCTGTTTTCATCATGTTTAGAATATAGTTTTTAATTTAGGGATGTGCAATCCAAACGTCGTGGAACGTATTGGAATACACTCATGGCAACGTGCACATTTTTATTGGTGGCGATATGCTTGACCAGTCTACTTCGGCAAACGATCCAATCTTCTATTTGCACCATTCGTTTGTCGACCTTATCTGGGAGAATTGGCGCCAGCAGAAGCAAAATCGATTCGATCGGGAAATCGCGTTTCCGCTAGATATGCAATTGTGTAGTTCGGCCATGCATTTCGGTTCGGCATTGATGCGGCCGTTTGAGCCGTGGCGCAACGTTGACGGATTAAACAATAAATATACAGACAATATGTACGAATTCCAGCCGCGTCCAACTTGCTCGACGGTCAATCCAACATGTAATTCAAAGTAACGTTAATGTACTATTAACAACTATGGGTTTGGGATTAATTTAAGATTAGAACCACTCGTAACGCTAAAATATTGTAAAAATGTTCAGAAAGCTCCAGATTTAGGTGGCTTTCTTGGGTGAAAGACCCAATTGTGACTAAATTTAGCTTTTTCTATTTTGTGAAATTGAAATCTGTAAAAAGCTTTCTTGATTACAAAAATTGAGCAAATTGTAATTTTGAATTTAAATTAGCAAACCCAATAATTATAGAGTCGTGTACTGTAATTGCTTTTCAATAAAAAATAACAATTTCAGATATCTCTTTTGCGATCGATCTCACGGCGCGCCGCGTTGTGCCTCAAAAGTTAAAATTGACGGTTTATGCGCTGGCTTTGGTCTAAGTAATTTTTAAATTTTTTTTTTCGGACTCTAATAATTAGCTAATTATTCACTTTTTCTTCCAGACGAAGATGTTTGCTACAATGGTGTTTGCCAAGACGGCAGGTGCGTTGCCAGCAGCGTTCAGGTAGCATACAATTTTGAACTAGTAATATAAATTTTAATCAAAACACAAAGTTTAGGAGCCAACTATTCGTAGGCCGCCTCCTGCTCCAGTAACCGTCCCGCCTAAAGCTGTCCAGCCTGCGTTGGTAATAAAATTTTTGTAGTCATTTCTCCCGTTTTTACAATATTTATGTGGTTTTAGGACAATTGTTATAACGAGCACGAGTGTTGTTCAACTTGGTCGAGTCAAGGCGAATGCCAACGCAATCCATCCTATATGAACGCCTGGTGCAAAGCATCGTGCGCCAAATGTAGACCAAACTATGATCTTGTAAATGGTTAGCTTTTCTTAAATGATGTATACCTGTAATGGAGTATTAGGTATTCCCTTTAGGCTCGGTGGAGCATTATTCATTTAGCAATAAAATGTTAAACGAGCTTTTACTTTTTAAGGGTTATCCAAAGGGTTATGTTTCAAAAAATTAATTAGCCTTAGTTTAAAAAAAAATTTGCATGAGTAATAATTAACGACCGTTAACGGTATTTACTACATATATTTATATATATATTTAAAAAAATAAAACTTGTTGATTATAAAACTGAGTGGGTTGCAATACACATGGTTCTAAGATGTAATAACACATATTATTTAGCTTGCGTCGACCGTCATCCAAATTGTGCCCAATGGTCGCGGGCCAATGAATGCAGCAAAAATCCATTATGGATGGCGGAAAATTGCCGTAGAAGCTGCAACAAGTGTTCACCAAATCGAGTCACCGTATGCGGAGGCAGTGGCGATCAATGTAATTTAAGCCATTTGGGCTTAACAAATCTAACCTGAATATTTAGCTAACTCCGTTGTGACGACCAAAGCCCCGATAACCGTGGCGCCTCAGCCCATTTCGAAATGCGACAGCCCGGATTGTTACAACGAAAATCTCTGTTGTCAATTGTGGGGATTATCCGGTCAATGCGGTCGGAACGCGGGTTGGATGTCGTGCAATTGTCGCGTAAGCTGCGGTTACTGCATCCCACGAGATTATTCTTATGGAAGTATGGCTATTAGTTATTCATTTTAAGTTTTTATAATTATTTCTCAATTTCAGCCTGTGATGATTATCACCCTGACTGTAGGCGGTGGGCGAGCAGTGGCGAATGCAACAAGAATGGCTGGATGCTGGAGAATTGTCGTCTCAGTTGTCAATCGTGCTTGAGTGGATTTGAGTTGCGACAAATGTGTCGCGACAGCGGGCAAAGTCGCCAAGTGTCAATGATGGCGCCGCCATCCTTTAATTTTTTATTTGGCCGAAGGCGAAGACGCGTGATTCGTGCAGCTGAAGACAGCAGCCTGCCCGAGCAAGACGTCGAATTTGTGAAAAATGGATATTCTTTTTCCTCCAAATCGAGCGGAATACCGGCGTTTTAGATTATGCGTTTAGTGACTTTTATTGTTTATTTTATTTTGCTTTTTATAAAAGATTCGAACTTTGAATTTGTTTAAATGTCTCAAGGAAAATAGTCGTTGGAAAAGAGCCTACCATTTTAAATTTGCTGCAAATAATCAAATTTTTGGGGCGCCCCTCCTAATCGTTTTCACGATTTAAAGTGTAAAGGGTCAAATCTTATTGCTGTTAAAAAACCCGATAATATGTTTAAATGTAAAACCGAAATTAGCTGTATATATTTTAATGCTAGAAGTCTTTGTTACTAAGTCAAAAATTCTTTTAATTTTAATTTATTATTAAAATCCTTTAAGTATCATTTAATCTGCGCCACCGAGACATGGCTAAATGAAGGCTTTGAAAATACTTTGTTTGAAACCAACTTTTATGATATCTACCGTTGTGACAGAGCAAAGAAAAGTGGAGGCTCTGCTATTTTTATAAGAAAAAATTTACCCATTATTTTGGTTAGGACTCTTGATAACAAGCAAATGACATCAAGACTGTTATATCTGTGCTATAGGTATACAACAACTTTTTATAAACATAAAAATAATAAAGTAACGTAAGGAAAAGTAAAAAGAGCCCTTTAAAAACTCAACCAGACAACAAAACATACATGTACCCAAAAACAATTGCTCAAAACATAAAATCGTTGTGAGACCAATTATTAATTTAATATAATTCATTAAAATGGTTTTATAATTATTTACGGAATGGTACATTTATGATCTCTTCTGAAAATTACAACTCCGAAGAAAAAAAATATATACTCAGGTGTCCCCCGCAAGGTACTGTTTTACGACCACTTCTATTCAGTATTTATATTTCTGACTTATGTCTTAATTTTAATGGCAGTATTGTGACAATGAAACTTTTAGCGAATATTATGAAGGCCTATGTAATTTTTAGCCCCACAAAAAATAATTCTTCAAACATTTATCGATTATTATGTTAAAAACCATTAGGCTATAAATTTCCCGAAATTACGAATTTCGCAAGAGAAAATAGTTTTATGATTAGAGTTGTTAAACTGTATTTTTCTTTACCATCGGAAGTTTTTAGTTTGACTAAAATTAAACAGTAATTTCGATCTTTACGAATTGAATCATTTAAGTTGTATTATAGCCACCAATCTCATTGACCTTTTAGGCTAACATTATTAGGATGTCGTAAGACATCAACTTTGCTGACTTTTGACCACTGACTGTTTAAATTTAAAAAATTTATTTTTTAAAAGTGCACGTTTACTGTTATATGTTGATTTCATATTATAGTGCCTAACAGTACGACAACAAAAAGAATATAAATATTCTTTCTCATTGATTAACTTTCTTAAGACATTAAGAAAAAATTGTCTTCCACAACAAAGACATTGGTAATAAAACAACTAATAACAGTTTTTGTTTTTAAATAATTTATTTCATGTATTTATAAAAGATATTTATAAAAGAAAATTCAATAAAATTTTTGAGAATACATTTCTCAGTTAAATGAATAATTCATAAAAAACATGAATTTTCTATAAAACGTATAATCTAAAGCTTAATTTAGAGATATTAATAATAAAATTTAAAAATAAATTTATTCCTACGGCTTCAAAAGCGGTTTTGAACTTGGTGACCCAGAAAAAAGTACCCACTTTGACCAAAATGACATAAAAATTGTTAGAGATGTCCTAGGGAGAAAACCCTAAGCGTAAGCCTAAGCCTACGAATTAGATCTTAATTTAAAAAATTATAATAATATGAGAGAGGGTGAATCGACGTACGTTGTAAAGACATATTAAGTTTTAACTCCAAAAATAATTAAAGGTTGAAAAAGAAACATATCGACAAAATGACAAATGAATAAAAAGATAAAATTAATGTATTGGCTTATCATACCTGGATTCCTCGAAAACTAGCTTCAATCTATAAGCAGAACAATATTAATGCAGATCCACATTACCATGAAAAAAGTGTCAACACAAGAGCACAATTGACCATTAATACGCCAAAAATAATCAAATGACGATTATAAGAAAATAACACATATAATATGTAAGCATTTTTGAACCCGGCTGTTCTTAACATTTTTCCTATATGACTCTACTGCAAAAAATTTTTAACATACAAGGAAAAAGTCAAGAACAGTTGGATTTAAAATCCTAAATTCACTTTTTCCTTTTAATAGAAACGCTTGTGTATTTGGTGGCGATGAATAATTATTCCGCTTATTTGGAAATACAATTGGCGGCTCAAAGTCACTGAAATACATTGAATAATCAAAAATTTTTATTTTTTGAATAAAAAACAATTGAAAACAAAAATCATTCAAATAATTACAAATCATATTTTGAATAACTTAGTAATACATCTTTTTTAGATAGCAAAAGTAATAATGTGTTGCCCTTCATTAAACCACCTCTCATGTTGAAACCCTTTTTAATTATAGAAAATCTACTAAATAACTTTAAGGGCTTCATTTAAATGCAACTTGTTTGTTATTGTTATTGTTACGCTATTTAAAATATTCCCCGGCGCGTGCTCAGTGAAAAGGCGGTGTGATGTTTAATCACTCTGAGTCTCACAAAGTTGACGAAAAATTCACCCGCATACCCAAAATTGTTTCAAAACATAAAACACCAAAATTTTTAATAATTTGGGCTTACAAATAATTCAGTGCAAAACCAATAACGATTTTCAACAAAAATTGAACGAAAAGAATAAAATAAGTTTAATGTAATCCTCACCGGCACAAAAAAAAGAGCGATTTTATTGTTTGTCCTGTACAACGAAAAAGTACGACGTTCGTTAAAAACAAACTTCTCAAAAACAAAAAATGTTTTTAATATAAAAATATATAATTTATTATATATTTAATGAATTATATATTTTTTGATTTGGAGAAGGAGAAGAAGGAAGAGGAGTGCTGCAATCATTCAGGCAAACACCAACCAAAAAGGTATTAAATGTAGAAAATGGGGTGAATAAAAAAGAGGTGTAGCACATACGACCAGTGCCGCTGTTTCTTTGAGGAATTTGGGCGCAAATAAATAAGAAACTATTCATATTAGTCATATTGTAGGTGATTGCGTAAAAAAACAATTTTCCATACAAACGTATTGCAAAACTTTTGGGAAAAAAGTAGTGGTGTATATTGGAAGGTAGATTGGTAAAGAAACAGCTCATTTTGTCTAAACGACGTGAAGTTAAATAAAGTGTGAGTGTCAAAAAATGTGCAGAAAATATTCCGAAAGTTATAAAGTATGGGTTAATTAGCCTATTAATATTGGGTTAACTGAAAGTTTGCTATATTTTAATACCATTGTCACCGTTGACGTCTTCTGCTAAATCGAAGTTTCATTCTGACCACTTACCTTTAAAACAGCAGAAAGAGGTTCACAATTGTGGAATCAAAGACGGAGAAGTGAAGCATAATGATTTTTAACTTTTAGTTATTGAAATTGTCTTCGTAAATGCGCTCACACAAAACAAAACTCCCAGGAAACCAATCTTTATTAAAAGGCGGTGTTAACAAAATGGCAAATTGACAGCGATCAAGTTACTGTCAAAAAAAGTTAAACATAACGTATGTGGACGAAACTACTCCGGATGTAAAATTGTATAGAAAATAGACGCAAAAGTATTAATTTAAAGTTACAATGGCATAACTTTTACATATTTAAAAATTTAAGTGGTTATTTTGTAAAACTCAAAACACTAATCAATATATAACCAAAAAACATAATTCATTTAAAAGCCGTAATTAACGTTTTTTTCATTTTTTTAAAAGCTTAATAGTAAGTTGTAAGAAACAGTCAGCCGAAATACCTAGAAAATGGGTGTTATTAATACGAAAAATTATTATTCATCAGCTTTGTATGCAAAAAAATAATAAAAACTGAAAATAAGTGCCTATGCAAAGAGGTAATTTCAAAATTACTGTTGATAAACAAAACGAATAATTTTCATCAAATACGCAGTGAAACCGAATAGCGCCGTAAAAACCAAAAAAATCGTTTCAACCAAAAAAAATGAAATGGTATAAATTTTAGTTAAAGCTTTTATAGTTTTATTATTGACAAATGTCTTATCAAAAGTGGAGGCAGGGAAAATAGTACAGAACACAGAAAAACACGTTTATGAGAAAACAATTTCAAAATCCATGGAAAAGGTGAAATGAGTAGAAAAGACAAAAAACCAAATATGAACGGGTATGAGAAGGAAAGGAAAAAGCAAAAATACAAAAAATATGAATAAGGAGAAAAAAAAACACTTGATAACGAAATAAGCCAAAATTTAAACACAGCTGTTGGGATGCTGAGGACATCGCTGATTAAAACTTTAATGTGAAATCAAAGCACAATAATTGATGAGCAGATGATGTTGCTGATTTAAGCTGTAATTCAAACACTAAACACAGCTGCTAGAGAGCTGTGGCGCTGCTTATTAAGACTATTACAAAAGTTAAACACAACACACACTGAAGCGGCTGCTGATTTAAACTAAATGAACTTGGAAATCAAAACATGGCTACAACTGACGAAGAGCTAAGGCTTCTATTAATTATAGCTGTGGTTCAAAATCTAAACACTGCTGTTGTAAAGCAAAGGCGCTGCTGATTAAGATGGTGATTCAAAATAAAGACACAGTTCATGAGGAGCTGAGCACTCCGCAGGACAAATATTATGTAAAACTAAATACTCGACAAGAGAATTCATATCAAACTAACGTTTACTGTAGCATTTACGTATAGATTTTCTTATGCTTTTAATTACAATAAGCTATACAATAAATTTAGGATGAAAATGTTAGATGATTCAGACCAAAATTATTAAAATGATAAAGAGCAGGATGTCGGCAATTTGATGACAGTCGCAAAAAAAACCGGTATCAAAAATTCGGTTTCAAATAAATTAAAAATTAAGCAAGCTTAAATAAAATTGTCGTTTTAAGACCATTTTCAAAAAAAAACAAATCTAAAAAATAAAAAAAATTTCTGCAAAACATTTGACACATTTCAAAACCCAATAACACAGCAAATAACTGGTCATTGACAGAGTTGAGAATAGTGAATTTTTAAATCAATCAGAAAAATGACGTTTTTAAAAATATAAACTCAAAGTGCAAAAAAAAAAAAAAAAGATCGTTTATATTTTACAAAATTCATAATTGCACATTACTCCGTCGGCTGAATAATTTTTTTTGTATGTAAACTTTTGCGGTTTTTTGAAAAATAAAAATTGTTTGATTTGTTTAAATTTTTTGGCTAAAACATGCTTGACTATTATTTATATATTGCTCTTGGAAAACGCTTTACTAACTGCAGCACACATAAAAGCATAATAATTTTGACAATAGTCTATCTGATATTTAAGATAATTTAAGGCACGAGGAACATTCGATCTAAATATTCGCCTAGAAAGAGTCAATAATGTTTTTTTTGAAATTTTTTTTTCTAAATTTAGAAAATATACTCTTTTAGATCTTATAGATCCTCAATATTCTAACGTTTTAACAGATTTTTTCTACAATAATTTCAGAAAATTAGACTACCGTAAAAACGTTTCTTCTCTGAGTTAAAAATCTTGACCCAAAAAAATCAATCACATTGGCTAAATTTTAATGCCTCTCTCTTTAAAGTTAATGATTTATTTTTTTCTTTAATGGCCTTCGCCTCTCAATGGTATTGTTGCTATATTTCCGTCTAAAAAATATTTTTTGAGAGAGAGTTAAACGCTCCTCTTTAGCAATTGACTAAGGAAAACGATCTCGCGCTTTGCTTTAGCATCTTTCAATATAAAGGTTTTAAGTTTAAAATGTACAGTAACAATTTAATTTTTTCTTACAGATTTAAAATATAACTACAGTAATTAATTCATTATTACTTAAACGTGTAATACTCAAATTCAATGGCAGTATTAGGAGCAAAACTGCTTTTGAATCGAATGGGCTGGTTAGCTTGGGCATATTTACAATGGAATAGTATGCATACATAGAAGTTACTTTAATTTGACATACAATTGTTCAAAGATTCAAAAAAAAAATTAAAAAAAAGCTTTTTGATTTTTCCTGTGTTTGCTTTTACTATTACGCTTATTTATGGAAGACGAAAAACTGTCGTTTATAAAGTGAAGATGTTTACCGATTCTTGGCGAATTGTATTTAATTTTTGTTTGGGAATCGGAAAAAAGAGACAAAAGAGGAATTAATTGTCTGAAAAATTAAATGTAAGGAGAAAAACAAATAAGGTCATCATGTTTTGGCTTTTTTGGACAAAAAAGTAAATGATAGCGAGTCTTAACACCTTTTTCTACTTTGAGTTTGTTTTAAAATTCAAAAGCTAAACTGATAATGCAGAAATGAAACAAAATGAAGGCGACAATCTCGATTAAGATATTCTGTGGAGAACAAAAAAAGGATTTGCCTGAACGTGTTAATTTTAAGGGTTTTATTTGGACCTGTATAAAACAAAGTGAAAAGGGCAAAAAAATAAAATATTTTTAAAAAATTTTAGATTTATTGGCATTTTGTTTTCGTGCCAAAACAAAATTCAAATCAAAATCAAAGTGGCTAAAAATGACTTTTTTACAATTTCTCTTTATTTCAACGTGGCCTAAAGCAATGGCCTGGATCAGAGCTAAAAAAATAGCTCAGTAAAATAGCTCAGTAACCATAATTTTTTTAGTCTAAAAACAGCCAGCTCTGCTCATGATTTACTTTAAGAGCGACTTTTATAGAATGTTACAATTATAATGTATATCCATTTATCGTAACTCATAACTGTTTCGAGAATTGAAATTTTGAATATAATCTGTGTGAGAATTCAAACGGTCATATGTCGTAAATTCTTCACGTACCTTACGTTCACCGTAGCCCCGTTTAAAATAATAGTATATTTTTAAGTCTTGCTCGGTGCTAAGGAAGGGAATGTGTATGCGTCAACATGCTCTAAAAGTACAATTTAACAAAAGAAAATGCTAAACGTAATATAACGATAGTTATTATCAATGATGCAATCTTTCCAACTCACAAGACCAAAATTGTTGGCTTATCGGTTTAAAAAGTTTTTTCTCCTCTAACCTGAGCATTTTCGTACAAAATTTTTGTTTTCCTTTTCCAACAAAATTTTTTGTTTTTGCTCACAAACAAATTTTCTTCTTCCAAAATTAAATTCTTTTTTCCTGTTTAAAAGCCATTGATAAATATAAACGAAAACACTCTAAAATGGTAAAAAAAAAAGAAATCAAGCTATATTTTTTTAAACATTAAAGAAAAACGAGTTTAAAAATGTCCGATTCTTGGGTTGGTGTTGTTTGTCGAAGAAACAAAAAAAATAACACAAACATTTGCATACAAAAAAATTTCCGTACAAAATGTTTGAGGAAAAAAAATGTTTGAGGAAAATTGCTTTTAACGCATAACAAAAATATTGCTATCAACGCAATAAGGGAAACAATTGGAAGGGAGAGAAATGGGGGAGCCAATTCTCCATTTCATTTTTGTGCTAACTAAAATAAAGAAGAAATGTCATATACATAGGGCACTTAAGACATCTGCTTAACAACAATCTCATAAGATACACTAATACAAATCATTTTGATAAGCTTTGCAAAATTTGAGAACGAATATAAGTTTGTCTTAAATTTAAGCTGAACAAAAAAAGTTTTCTTTTCATCTTTTTTTTTCCAAAAGAGTTTTTTGAAAGTGCGAGTCAATTTGAAAAATAGTATGCTTGTAAATAGAAATGATAATGACGTCAAAAGTTAGAGACACAACGCCAAATATATTTCAAAATTTCTCCCATCAATCGCTGGGGATTCAACACTTTAGCGTATAATAGCCTAAGCCTCGAAAACATGCAGTTGCATCTCATGTTTAGCATTCATATTGTAATCAATTCTAGTTATAGTTGATTCTCTATTTACATATATTTACATAGTATGATCGATTCAGTCTAATTTGGCAAAACTTTTGCGTGTATAATTTTTTAAAAACTATTCTCTACAGTTTTGAGATATTTTTTGACATTTGTTCGGAGTCAAAAACATGATGGGAACAATGAAATTTTTTTGTTCAATATAGATCTTAGTATATATATATATATATATAAACAATTATCCACTAAACCTCAAAAACATACTGTAACAGTTATAGCTCATTTTTTAGAATATTACAAAGCGATCAATTCTAGCTATTGTTGATTTACTTGTTACTGTTTTTACCGTTAAACTTACAATTTTTAGTTTTTTGGAATAGAGGCATACCCACTATATCCCTTTTAATTTTAACTGTGGTATTAAAATAACGAAAAAAGTGAGAGAAAATGTTTATAGAAGTTAGACAAATGTGAACAAAAAGTTTATCATGTTGCAAAATAGTACGGCTTTGGCGTGGCTATTCAATACTTTTAACTGCTTCTTGACGTTATCAAACATTTGTAAACAATTTTAAAAATGACTCCAAAAATAAAATTAGCGAAAATCATAAAAGAGTCAAAAAATTGTATGAAAATGTTCGATTAATTCAAACAACAAACAAAACTCAGGGATATGAAAACATTTTTAACACCAAAAATAAAAATAATTCTCCGTTTTGTGATAACATACTAAAACCATATTAATAACAAACAATAATATTTGGCTGTTGTATTTGTATAATACGATCATAAACACTGAAATACGGCCAGGAAATATGTTTAAAACAAAGAAAATTTTGGGTGTAAAGTACAGGAAAACAAGTGTGAAGATTCTCAACTATTTCTTGTGTTAACACACCTCGGAACTTCAATTAGCATGACTGACAAATTACGCTTTTTTTGGAGGCATAGCTGCCTGTTAGTCGGCCCATTCTTCAAAACGTGTTAAACCGCGACGAATCAATAAAAAAGACCAAAATTACCTTTTGGAAAATTTATTGCCAAAAAAATAAAAAATTACTGTTCATGTCTGCAGTGTTGAAGGAAAAAAGTTTTTGCTTTTTAAACAAACAGTCCAATACAAGAAAATAGTTTTTTTTTCTATTTATACATTTTAAAGTGCAAATGTAACCTAAGCTCTTTTGCAAAAGAAACTTTAAAAGTGAAGAAAAAAGTTATTATTTAAAATGAAAAATTCTAAATTTTGAAGTTTTTAAACTTAAAATAATTTTTTTTTTTACTTTTAAAAATACGAAATTTTTAAAACCTAGCAAATTTTTTTTCATTTTTTAAAAATTTTTTAAAAATTTTTTAATTTTTTGTTGTTTACAAAAAAATTTGTCAAAAAATTAAGGAAGTATTTTTTTTTCGTATTTTTGGAGAATTTTTTTGACAAATGAGTTTTCGGAGAAACATAGATTCTTTCATTGATGACTTAATTAATGCGTTAAGAAATTGAATTCGGATGCGTGTTTTAAAAATTGACTCCGGGTTCAAATTTTCAAAATTCGACTCCTTGATTTTATAATGGGATATTTGTGAAGTTGTTTAAATTCGTATTCAATATTGCAGACGGTAAAACAAATCCGTATTCAATTCCTTAAATTTTTTTGAATAATGAATCTAAAGTTAAGGTAAATACATAATATAATTTTGACTTTTACAAAAAAATTTTGGAAAGTGGATTTCTAAAATTGACTTGAAAAAGAAATTTTTTTGGAAAGGAAAATGCCAAAATTTACATAAAAAAAAATGTATATTCGGGAAAAACAATTTTCAATTTTTTGTTTTAAAACTTTTTAAAAGAAATGAAAATCTTTGGTTCTTATTTTTTATTTTTTCAACTCAAACAAAGTTAAGTTTTTCTCCTGTTTAAAATTTATAAAAGTAAATAAAAGCAAGAAATTAATATTTTTTTTGGGGAGAATGTAAAATTTGAATCGCATTTGAATCATGATTATTTTAAAACAAAATTTATAATTTAAATAATATTTAACAAAAATAGTGCATGGCATCATAATTATCGGAAAAATTGTTTCGGTAATTTTGACCGAAAACTGGTATGCACGAAATTTAAAATAAAATTTTGATGCGTGCGTCAGAGGTGAAAATAGGATTTAAAAAATTAAGACGGTTTTTCTTTTTTAAAGAAAAAAACAAATGAAAAGATGGAAATACAAAGTAAGTTTCTCAAAAATATTATCGGGCATCAACGTATTGTAAATTGCTACCGATTTAACTCCGGTCATACCGGCAAAAAAATTTAAGACCGGTAGCAAACTCCAAAATTGTTGGATTTAAATCAGACAAAATCCCTCTTTAAAAATGTATGGCAACAAATAGAAACTTGAAAATTTTTTTAAATCAGATCGTAACATGATATTCAACACCATGAAATAGTGTTTTACTGATTTCCCTGTAAAAAATTGATATGACGTTATAAAAGACCGGTATGATAACGGTAGCAATTCAGACCGTTTGATACCGGTCTCAGTTTTGGTATGAGGAGTCATTTGGTAGCAATTGACAACACTGGTGTTAACTTCCTGTAAAATTTTCCAATAATTGCAAAAAGTTTGGAATAAAATATCTCAGCACTATCCCAAAAAGTTTTCATAAATCTCACAAATTTTTCACATTTAGAAAAAAATAATTAAAAAAATTTTTGTTTTTAATGAAAATTTTTGAAATTTTTTCAAACCTGTAGCTTTGTTACAAAATATTTTCCATGCTCTTTGTTCTAAAGTTAATCTTTAGATAGGCTTAGGTATTAACCATCATCTTATAATTAACAATTGACATAATAATTATATACGGTAAAAACTTTCATAAATTACGTAAAAAAATTAGTTTAGTATTTGACAAAAGCAATTTACCGCAGTAGTATCAAAGCCTTTTACTGAGTTCACTATGCTGGCAATGTTTAGGCCCGACCCCGTGTTTGTTTGGCTCCAAAAAATCATTGGCAAATAAAAGAATCCGGCTTCTAGCGCCATAAGGAATGGCACCCATTGATAATAAATGAGCTGACAATTTGTTCTAAAACAAATTTCATTGAATTAGTGTAACGAACCGCAAAACCAAAATTCGTAAAAATATATAATTTTCTTAAAATGATTTGTCTTGAAAAGAAGACATAAAAGTCTACTCAATTAATTGAATTTCTGCACTTTTTTTTTGCCCTTTCAAATTTTTGGCTCTTTGTCGGAAAAAAAGACTTGCTGGCTGGGTCTGGCTAACGCGTTGGTTCTTTTGGCAGATATCGGGACTTGCTGCTCACTGTAAGGTTGACCTGAACTTTTGTCCTGGTGGTTTTGGGCTGGCTTTAACTTTGGTTGCTCTTCCCGGGTTGATTTCCATTTTATTTTATTTGTTTAATTTATTTAAAATTGTAATAAAAAAGGAGAGAAGTTTTCGTATATTTTACGAACTAGAAATACAGTCGTACTGTTGTATCAAAACAGCTTTTAAGAAGGAAAAATGTGAATTTTTGTTTAAATCAAGAATGGTATGTATAACTAAATTTTTTTTCTTAAGTTCTTTAAGTTCTCTTTCTTTTAAAAGAAAGATTTGTCTAATTATTATTTTTATACTTTTACATATTCTATTGTAACGTCATAAATGTAAATAAATAAAATTTAAATATGACCTATCATCAACTCTCCGGGGCACTGTCTCGTCGGGGCGCACCCAAATGTGTTGTACACAAAACTAAAGTAAAATCTTTAAGTAAAATTTTGTGTTTGCCAAAAGATTTACCAATAGTTTTCTGCAAACTGTTCCCAAATTTTTGAGAACTAAAAACATTTGATTAGCTAAAGAATATTAAACTTTGCATAGCGTTTACCTCTGACGGAACCTAAAAATTAAAATTTTCTTTCCGTTGTGCGCATCAAATGGCGTGAATCAGTGAATTTTCAAATTGCTAAAATTATTAATTTCTAATTCAGGTAAACCTACCCAGCTTTGTGTTGGCTGTTCAACGTATTGTTTGGCCGTCAGAGTGATAGCCATTACAATGAAAATTACAACTGAATAGTAATAGTTTAATCGGTCGATAATTGTGTCGTCTTCACGCGGCTTGATTAACGCCAATGCCGAGCCCAGCAAATTCATTGTGCACTTGAGTCTCTATGTTATTAAAATGTCATCAAAATTAATTAATTTCATTCAATCTTGTGTGGGGTTGCGCTTTAGCTTCTTCCAGTTCCTTTCCTTGCTTTTCCGTTGACTGACCTTAATTCTTATATTGAGCTAATTCACTTTGGAGTTATGGGCATCTTTAATAATAATAAAAATCAGCTAGACTCTTAGAAGGGGATCCGTATACAATAATATTAAAATTATTTTAATAAAATTTCAATTAAAAAAATGATTAAATCATTCTAAAACGATTTGAAAAAAATCTAAAAACCTTTTCAATAAGTCAATTGCTTATATTTAACTATAACTATTTCTTTAAATAAATAATTCAGACTAGCCATTAGCTGAGTGGTAAATTAGGTAAACAAATAGTGCGCAGCAAGCTCACTTGACGACAACCAATTTAAATTGAAGGAAAAGAGAAAAAGGGAAAATCTCCGATCATGATCTATTCAAACACACAAAACCTTCCATTGTACTTAAACTAACAAAACAAAAGTTGAGATTTTGAGTTTGAGGAAAAAATTTGTCGCAACAAATTTTTTTATAATTTTGAATGAAATTTTTATAAGCCAGGAATTTAGACTCATTGTCAAATTTTCTGGGAGAAAAAGGGGAGAAAGGTTTAAAGGTGACAGTCGAATGCTATTTGGGCAAAGATTTCAACAATCCATTTATATCAAAGCTTTTCTCCAAAAGACTAAAATATACTTTGTGTTTTGGATCAATTCACAAATGAAATAAAATTCTACAAAAGCATTTCAACCGTCTGGAAAAATATGTTTATATATAAGTTTTAGAATTTTGGAATTCAAAATTTATATATTTTAAGGTTTACTTTAAAGCAAGACCTATTCTTAAAGCAATTCACTATAAATTTAAAGGATGGCAATCAGAAAACAATTGACTGTTAATAATATATGAATGTATCCCTCTAGAGTTTTTTTAAATAAATTTACAGTGTAAAATCTTTTGCCAATCTTGTTAAAACTTTAAAAATAGCAAAAACAAAAACGAAAGTAAATAAAAAATTTTATTTTGGTGCTAGTCCCAACGCGAACTGCCTGAAAAGGCATAAAATTTATTTTAGCAATGATATTGACGATGTGGTGAATGAAGTGGTTTATCTTGGTGGCTTTTGTGCACTTTGCAACGCTGTGCTGTGTTTTAAACAGTGTCTCATTCCCGCAAGCCGCTGCTGACTTTGAGTCTCAGCAACTTTCACTATACTAATTTCGTGATTTTTAAGACAATTCATTCCTCTTATGTTTGCTTTTATAGTTGTTTTTCTTTTTTCGTTTTTTTTTTTAATTTGAAGGAAAAAAACATTTAATGCGCTATTTTTGAATAAATTTTTATCATTCTCGGTTTTCAATAATTTTATTTCAGCAAGCAGTCGTTTGATACAACTTTGTTTTGGAGAAATATTGATTGTCTTCAAACTTTTGGGCTTAGCCTAAACACCAACAACAAATGAGACGATCCAATGCGCCGTTTCGCGGTCGATTTCACCGTCCTTATACCGGCCATCTGGCGCCTGGCAATGCGGCGGGTTTGACGACCGTCAGTTCCGGCGGGGACAATTTGTCCGATAATCGTTCGAAGAAGAATTTCCGCAGTCGGATTCGTGAGAAATTGGATGATTTTATTTTAAGTGAAGAAAATGGTACGTTTTTTGGTTTTTTTTTACTTTTTTGAGGTAGTAGATCTTGAGTTCTAGTCGTTGCTACAAGGCTATGCACGTGGTGTTCAGTTGTAAGCAACATTGCGCCTGAAAGTTTTTTTGAATATTTTTTACACGCAGTTAGACCCAACTTTTATTTTCTTCTGTTGCAGAACTCAAGCTTGATCCAATGGGCAAAGAAAAGCGCCGTATTACACACCTTATTGCAAGAAAGTTAGACTTAAGGTCGGTGAGTCGTGGCAAGGAGCCTGAACGCTACATGACAATTAAACGGAGTCGAACGCGCGGCGGATTGTTTTCTTGCATGAGCATGAATGAAACGCAATCGTTGAGTCTTCATCCCGATCAGAAACAAAAAATTTGCAGTTTTATAGCCGAGTTTCCCGTCGAGCCGCAACACATTGAAGACTATTTTGCGCTGCCCAACTTAAAAAGTATTTTTTTGTACAAATTTTTATTTGAATTTGTTTGAGTATTTCTGGATTTAAGCCAACTCAAACAAATGTTTTCTCTTATCAGTTATTAAATGTGCTCATATTTGGTGTGTTTGCTACTTCATTTTTGGGTTTTCTGGGAATACCAAAAACAGCCATTTACAGTTTGCAGTTTCTTCTATTCGCAATAAATACTGAACTTGTTTGAAAAAATGTTGCGTTTATTTTACAATTGAGGTGGATTTTGTTTCATTTTGTATTTAATCACGAATAAATTAAATTGGTGTCTTTTTCTATTACTGGTTTTTGATTGCTAATCTATGAGTTTAAGTGTGCTTATAAAGCTTAAATTAGTTTTGGCTGTCTTTTTTTGATGTCCTATGTTTGCTAAAATATTTATGGTTTTTTTTAGAACGTAATCGCCGAAATGGACAATTTTCGTCGAGCCGAACTCAAAAAATTGTGCCAATTATGTCGAACATGAGTCCGGACATTGAACAATTTCGTATTTCCTTGCCTACTTATCGTCTGCGCAAAGACATTTTGCATGAGATTGAGACCCACAAAGTGACGTTGATTACCGGCGGGACAGGTTGCGGTAAAACAACGCAGGTTTAAAAATTTATTTCTTTATTTTTTCTCTGGTTAACTGTAGCTCATACATGAGTTTTGAGGTTTTTAAACCAATATAGTTAAAATGCCGAGGCGTTTAAAATATTTTATATCACCCATTTTTAAGCATGCTTTTAGTTTGGTAATGATATAAACTTGTGTAGTATTTCTTTATATGAATTTTTGTATTTTTTTTCTGTGCGTTTTCTGTTTACACACCCCGGAGCGCAAACCATTTAGCTTCTGTTTAACTTTTATTAAACTTTGAGTAATTTGTCAAACCTTTTCATAATTCAATTTTGCTGAACTAATTAAAGAATTAACATTTTTCATGCTTATGATGTAGTAAATTGCAAATGATAATTGTTACTTTTACATTGAGCTTTTAATCGCCATTTTTACTAGTATTATAAATCGATTTTTTTGCTTCAAATGGGGTCAAGTATTTGAATGATTCCTGTGCGATAAGTTTGAAAATTTTTTAGATTCCGCAATTTATTCTGGAAGAGGCGTACTCGTTGAACCAACCCGTCCACATTATGTGCACACAACCAAGGCGTCTGCCTGCGATTGCCGTTTCAAAACGCGTTGCTGTGGAGAGAGGCGAGCGCCTCGGCTCCACTGTCGGCTATCACATTCGGCTTGAGCAAAAGTATGTTCAAATTATTATTTGGGCTACATTTACAAATTTTGCCATGTTTAGAACGTCGGCGGAAACCGTGTTGACTTATTGCACCAGCGGTGTGCTTTTGAGGATGTTGACTGTCGATGAACTGGCCAGTCATATGACGCACATCATTTTGGTTTGCTTTTTTATTTTGTTATGTAAATATTTTAGCGTAAAATTTATTTTTCTGTTTGAAAAATTATACTATTATCTGACGGCGTTAATCCTTGCCGCGTTTTGATTTTTTACTTTGAGAATTTAAAAATTTTGAACTCTATTATTGAATGCCAAATTTTTAACGCTGAAAGTGTTTAATGAAATTTGAGTTTTATTAGCCATACAATATTTTTCTTCTCAGAACCACTTTTTATTCATGTGTGAGCAGGCACTATACCTCATATTTGTCTTATAATATTTATTACTTATGCGTACTTTTTGGGAATTACGCTGGTCTAGCGCTCAAGTGATCTTATTCCAATTTTTGTGAGGAACTCAATTTTGGGTATAAATTATTTTCATTTGCACTTTGATTTCTGTTTCTCTATTTCACTGTCTAAAATTAGTTGTGGGAAAATACTTTTACGCGTAATTTTTTTTTTGTAGGACGAAATTCACGAAAGGGAACAGAACACGGACTATTTGTTGATTGCGCTAAAGCAAGCTTTAAAAAAGCGAAACGACTTGAAAGTCAGCTTTCATTTAATGAGTTTTTTGTAAATTTTATTTTTTTGCAGATTATTTTAATGTCCGCGACAATGGAGGGAAATTTGAACTCTTTTATAAATTACTTTGATTCGAACACTGTCGGCTACATCGACAGTATGTTTTAAGTGTTGTTAAATTATGCGTCATTCAATCAAGTATATTTTGCTTTTTTAGTCCCGTCGCGACTTTACAACGTCGACAAATTCGATTTGGCGGATATTTTAGCGTTGACTGGCTACATGCCGCGTAGTATATTTGGTGGTCTGTTTAATGCAAACGACGGTTTTGCTCAACAAGACTCAACCCAATATTATGACACGTAAAATTTTTGTTATTTATTTTATTCTACGCTTTTGAACTTTATTTATATTTTCGGTTTTATTTGGACGCAATAAATTTGTTCAGTTTAATATGACAGGATGACAACAACAGGGCATATTTGTACGCAAAACGTTGGAAAATTAAGCGTTATTATTTTTTCTGGGTTTGAGCTTCCATTATGCTAAGCATATATTTTCTATCCTTAAGTCATTTTTTGTTCCCTCACTCTAGCCAGACTTTCAGAAAATTCTCCTTGTTTTTCTCTTAGCTGTACGACTGCAAATTCATATATTTATTTTCAGATTTCCGCAAGTTGGTGAGTTTCGCAGCGACGACAAAATGTCCGAATCACTGATTTATTATTTGAACAATAACGACTCGGAGAAACATTCTTCACCATTCCACTCTGAGCACGACCCTTCTCCCGCCGAATTGCATTCCGTTCAGGTTGTTTCATTGTTGTTATATGTTTTTAGTTTTTATATTAATGATTTTGTGTAGACGGAGCCGAGTCTGCTCAACTATTTTTCTAATTTGGCGTCGTCCAACTACCCTCTACAACAACAGCATAAATCCAGCGGGTTTATCAACAATAGCTTTTATGGCGGCAATTCGACGTTTGGGGAACAAGGCCTGTCCACATCACCTGAAGTTTTTGGCAATAGGTTTATTTTTTGTCTTGCGTTTATCAAGTTTGGTTGCCACTTTCAATGCTCGTTGGCTTTGGTCGTTCTATGATCAAATAAAATTGCTGCCAAAGATGGCCAAAGACAAAAGTATATACATAAGCCAATAAAGATTAGCTGCGTTACGCCAATGTTTGTTTTGCGTTCATTGATCAATTTTTTTTCCTCATTTTTTTTATACCTTTGTTCATCAGACTGGTAATGCCTGATATAATGAAACCCGGATATTTTTTTTGCATTTGAGAGGATGTGCGGACAAAAAATGCAAATTTTAAAGATTAAAATTGTTCCAACGGATCATTTTTTTAAATTATTTTTATACATACTATTGTATATTTTGTGTTGTTTACTGTATTTGTTTCACAAAATTATTAAAAAATTATTCCCTTATATTAATTTTTATTTTTGGAAGTTCCGTTTTTTTTTGTCCTTTTGTCCTACAGCCAATATAAATGTGTCATTTTAATTCTAAAAAATACAATGTTTTAAAATTTGGGCTTTTAAAGTTCAATATTTAGAAGTTTTGATAACTTTGGTTTTTCTTCGCAACAACCGCGGGACCTGAACGACGCTTCAAACTATTTGGATAGAATCCTACCCAATCGTCTACCGCACTTTGATCACAAAATTACTACGCGCCTGCGGAAGGCCGAGTTGAATAAAGGCGCTCTCATATCGGTAATTTTGCGCTTTCGTTTTTGTGATGTTCATAAGTGAGAAAATTTGTTTAGACCTATTTGAATTCTGGCGGTCAACAGTGGACAGACGGCGTTGACGTAGATTTGACTGTGGAGTTGATTCGTTATCTTATGAATAGTCAAGTTGATGGTAACATAAAATTTCCCAATGAAATTTAAATTAAATTCAACTTTTTTAGGCTCAATTTTGGTGTTTTTACCGGGTTATGACGACATTGTGCAGGTTCGGAACCAAATGACCAGTTTGTTAAGCGAGTCGGTTGTCAAGCCGATAATATTTATGCTCCATTCTCAAATCAATACGCAAGAGCAGCAAAAAGTTTTTGAGAAAGTGCCGTACGGCTGTAGGAAAGTTGTACGTTTTAACTTCTTATTCAAATTTTTTTCTTTTTGAAGCAATTTTTTCTCTTTTTTATATCTATGCTATTAGAAGGCTGCTGATTTACTATGAATTTTTGTTTTTACCGAACCAATTATTTCATTTAAAAACGTACCCAATATTTCCGCCTGATAAGCTCGATCAAATATGCTTATGGTTCCTCAATCTATTTATTCGTATTGTCCTTGATTGATTGCGTTTAGTAATTTTGTAACGGATTAGTTTTTTGTGGGTCACAAAGAAATTATTTTTTTGTTTACATTGTCATAGCCATTTTGCCAGAGAAGACAGGCAGGCATACACTCTCATTTTCAGAGGGGATGCCTGTGATGAAATTTGATTGAACAGATTTACGTTTTGGTTAAATAACTTTGCTTTTTTAGAATCTAATTTTGTGCTGTTATGTTAATTTTGTTTTTGATTATTTGTTAGTTTTTGATTTTAAATAATACAATAATGGGATATTCTTTGTTTAGATTCTGAGTACCAACGTTGCGGAGGCGTCTTTAACAATCAACGACGTTGTGTTTGTAATTGATTGTGGAAAAGTGAAAGAGAAGACGTTTGACCACACGACGCGAATTACTCAATTAAAGGTTTGTTCATTTAGTTAAATTTTTTCTCAAATTCGTTTTGTGTTTACAGGTTGTATGGATTGCGAAATCGAATGCCGAACAGCGCGCTGGTCGCGCGGGCCGTTGCCGCAACGGTTATTGTTTTCGGTTGTATAGTAAACGTGACTTTGACAATATGCTTGAGACCCAAATTCCCGAGATGAAGCGAGCCGCAATTCATGTAATTATTTTAATTTGTTTCTTTTTTATTTTTATTGGGATCTCTAAATTGCGTGTTAAATTGAATCGACGCCTCAAAATAAACGAAGTCTCATTTTTAGCTTCACTAATTCTGAAGCCATTTTTGAGACTATTGCTTGTGGCAATATTATCTTAATATTTATCTTATATTACAATATTATATGTATGTAGTAACGGTTTTGTGGTTTTACCTGAAATCTTTTTATTATTTTTTACTTTGGCCATAACCTCGTTTCCATTGAAATATTTAGGACGTTTGCTTACACGCCAAAATGTTTGCCCCTGAACACATGTCGGTGAGCAAGTTTCTCGAAATGGCCCTTGAGCCTCCGCCGCCGTTGGCCGTTGAACACAGCATGGAATTTCTTGAAGTAAGCTATTTTTCATCATTTTTAGGTTATGAATTGTTTTTGCAGCAACTTGGAGCGCTTTACTCAGACCGGGAGAAACATTCTCATCAGGCCGTTTTATACGGCAACAACTATGACTATTCACAGCCGTCTTCGGCTGCTGCGTTTTTTGGCGGTGGTGGGTCGAGCGGTAGTCGGCCGTCGGCGCAAGGAGTGTTAAGGGAGCCGGAGCTGACCGAATTGGGGCGTGTTTTGGCGCATTTGCCATTAGAACCGCAATGCGCTCGTCTACTTTTGTTTGGACTGGCGTTGAAGTGTTTTAATCCGGTTGTTACTCTAGTTGCGGCACTTTCACATCGAGATCCTTGTACGTTTCTTTTGTTTAAACTGTATTTTATTGAATTTGTAATTTGGGGGCTTAAAATCAAAAGTAAATTTTTTTTCAGTTGTTTTGCCGATGGGCGATGAGAGGACAGCGGCGCTTAACGTTCGCGATGAGTTTGGTAAACGCGACTTTTCCGATCATTTGATGTTGATACGCGCGTTCTACGCTTTCTCTGCCAACTCCAACCGACAATATCATTTTTGTCGCGCCAACTTCCTCAGCCCACAAATTATGAAAATGATCCAAGGAATTCGGTTTGTTTTTTTAGTTTGTTTCCACTTTTTTGGCTTGACTTTTAGAAAACAATTGATTCTGGAATTAAAGCGGCTACACTTTCTTCCGCCCAACGTCAACAATCACGACGACCCAGAGGTTAATGTTTATAGCAATTGCTGGCCGATGATTCAGGGCGCGATTGTTGCGGGATGTTATCCTGGAATCGGGTTTGTCAAGGCCGGATCGAAATTGCGTAAAATTCGGACAAGGTAAAATTGCTTTTTTTCGTGTTTTTTTGTTTTTGTTGTATAGCTTTGTAGCCTTGTCATTTGGGTATGGTTGTTTTTTTTTTACAAAACAAAGTTGGAGGGGTTTAAATGCATTTAACAGTCCTAAAATATTACAAAGGAAAAATACGCTTGGCACACTTTTTTTATTACGTATTTTTTTAATATGTGCATGCTGACAGTAATGTCTTAACACTCGTTAATAATTTACAACGATATGAGTTGAAAAAATGTTTTATTATGATTGCTTGAAAGGTTTAGATTTAATCCTCTTTATTTATTTTCAGTTCTGACGTCAATGCGTCACTGCATCCCAGCTCGGTGATTAAACGCCAAATCTTAAACAATAGTAAACGTTCCGAGCTAATGAGTAAGCAAGGCTTTGAATCAACAGATCCAGTCATTGAATATTTAGCGTATCAAGAATTATCGAAAATTGACGAAGGCCTCACGGTAATGATCTTTTTGCTTTAATTATCAAAAAAATTTCTGTTTATTTTTAGCTGCGCATGGTGACTGTTATTCCGCCGCTTTCGGTTCTGCTCTTTGCTGGCCCCATTCGAATGTCTAAAGAAATTGTTGAAAACTTTGAAATTGGTTCGTTTATTTTCAATTTTTACTGTGCCTTTTTATATGCTAATATTGATGGTTTTTTAGTAAATCCAAAAGAAAGACTCTAAAAATACTGTGGAGAAAGGATAATACATTATTTGAGTGCTAGGAGTCGCTTTGCATAGCTTTGAATTCTAACAATTTTTTATAACCAGTCGCACTAAAACACTCTTAAATTAACTACAAAAATTAATATTGCTGTAGCGAGCAAATGGTCTCTGTCGCTTAAAACTTTATTGAATAGTTATAACAAATAAATATTAATTACAAAATATTTATTAACGTTGAAATATGTCAAGTTGATTAGATTACAATGTCCAAATAAGTAATTTCTTTAAAACCTTTTACTTGGGTAATTAAATTTTTTTGAAAAGTAAACAATAACAAATAAAAATATCAATTATGACATATTTTTCTTAAATTTACTTTAATTTTTTTAAAGTTTTTATTTGATTTATGCTTAGTACGATTAAATTTTTTTTTGCCATTTTAATGATGTGTGATTTATGATTAGTATAATTGAACGTCTCGAAATTGTCTTAATCGGCGTTTAATTGATTAATTTATTGCTTTAGCTTTACAAATTTCATAATTTTAATAAGTGTTGCATTTTTTAAGGTTTTTTATTTTTTCATTTTCTGGGATATTACCAATTTTATTGGTTTTTTGCAATCCAATTCATTTTCATTTATTTTTTAGTATTTTTATACATCTTACAGTATTTTTTCATGTCATCCGCCACATTGCATAATATTTTTACCTATAATCGTCATTTTTTACATCTCTTAATAAAAACGACGCTTTATACAAGTAAATTTATTGTGTTGTATTGCATTTTTTTAGCTGAAGAAGACATTTTGCCGGAAGACCTAAAAAAGTCGACGCGCAAAAAGCTCTCAAAAGACTCAAAAGCCTTTGGAAGCCAAAACGAAGAAGGCAACAGATCTTTTACTCTACCGCCCTGCGCTTTTGATCCCTCCCACGCTGAACAATTTCGAAAACAGCAAAGTGGGTGGGACGCAGCGCCGCTCTTTAACTCGACCTATTTAAACAAGGACAGTCGGACAGAATCTGTTAAAGTAAACTCAAGCCGCAATGATGCTAAGGCTGAAGAGAAACGTCAGCCTTTGGATTACTCGTCAGTATTCACCAGTGTTGAGGAAGTTTTGGAAGGATTTCCGATTTCTTCGCTGGCTTCAGCGTTGGAGTATATTCCACTGACTAGCAAAGCGAAAACGGCTTTCAATAATAAATATGACGAAGAGTTCACTTCAACTTCGATTATTTGTGAGGACGCCGGCGATGCGACGCGGATTCCTGCCGTTCCAATGTCGGAAAGCAATCGATCGTTGGCCTTAGCAAATGCCGAGGCAGTTCCAACTATGTCTTCTTCCAACCTTTTTGAGCTTGTCAACTCGTCGAAGATCTTGCGGAATCCAACGGTATTGTGTATTCCTTTGTTTTTTTATGTGTTAAGTTCTTTGATTTATTTTGGACAAATTTTTTTGGACAAAAAGGAAATCTCCTGTTACTTTGGCTTCTTCAAAACAACCAGGCGTGTTTTGCTTTTAAGATGGTATTTGTGACCATAAAACATTCGGTTCTCCTTTTTGGTTTTCATAGCTCAATTATTACTTAATGCCGAAAATTTATTGTTCTTGAATTTGGACTTCTAACTGAAAGCTTTTCGGTTATTTTAGCCAATTTTTTTAACCTTTGTTTTATTTATGAAACGGTTTTTTTTTTGCGCGTATTCTCATTATTTGTTGTGTGAAAATAAATCAAAAGATTGAAACATTTCGACCCTTAAATCAAGTTTGACACTTTTCTTTCAAAATCATTTTTAACTTGTTTTAGACTATCCGGCGCCGGTCACTTCGAGCGCTTTAAATATTGTCCAACGACTGTTTGGCATATTCCCGTTGACGTCTTCTGGCACTCCCTCCGTTAGCAGCACACCAAACGGAGATGAATCTAACAACAATAACGTTGTTAAGAACGACGCCATTAATTCGACTGATAATGTGACTTTGAATTGTGCAAAAGAGAAGCCAAGTGGCAATGATGACGTGAAAGTAAGCAATTCGAATGGAGAACGGATGTATATTGACGCGTCTATTGAATTCTTCAAAGATGAATCTGATGAGATAAAGTTCAAAAGATTAATATCTGGAGACGTCGATGAAGTGGGAAACGGAAACAAACACCAAATGATAACTGATTTCGACGCTTTTCCAACATCTTTGCCGGTGTCGTCCACAAAAACCCCGATTGCTTGTGATGTGGAAGTCGGTGAGGAAGAGGAAGAAGAGGCAGATAGCCCCTCTGTCATGGAAGGTGACGAGTTTGCGCCGGAATACGTCCTCGAGTTGGAGTCGTGGCTGGCCTTCAAAGGCTCATTTGACACAATGCAGTCGTTGGCGCGCCTACGCTTCAAGTTTATGTTGTATTTCTTAAATGTGATAAAAGATCCGGCGCGTGAAACGACCCGTGAAGATTTGGTATGTCTTTGATTGAGTTTGCTTTGGGCGGCAGTTACATTGTCGGTTGATTTGAATGAATTTTTTTTGGTTTTAGCAACTATTGGAATGCCTTAGTGAAGTGTTGAGTGTTGATCATAAACGAAAATGTTTTTGTACGTGCGACGATTTGCCCAAACCACGCCAGGTAACACATTTGTTTGTGCCTCCGAAATTGAACAATTGCTAGGCCTTTGTGTGCTTTTCTTCTGTAATTTTGTGGAATGTGTGTCGGGAAACTTCATCAGATTGCACGCATCTTTTAACGACCATTTTAGTCCAGATTTAACATAAAGGTTTTAAATATGAAATGGTTATGCCAACCAATTCGCTTTCCATTAAAACTAAGTGAATTATGTAAGATATAGCAATATTTCAATAGACGTACGTTATCTTACCAAATTGTATTAGTTTTGAGAAAACTTTGGCTAAAAGTCGCATAAATGTTTTATTCTTTTGTTCAACATTTGTCCTTTTTGACTTGTTTTTCAATAGAAACATTTCTTCAACGCATTCTTTTGTTTTCAAATGAACAGGATTTAAATTTTAAGACATTTTATTCTTGGCATAATAATGTTTGCATTTAACACTAGTTGCTACTCATTCAATTAATATGCGAATTGAAAACAAAAAATTTTTTTCAGAAAGCACAGCACTCTGACAGAACTTACGACTATAACAACGAGGAGAATTGTAGCGCTGACGTAAACAACGATCAGCCGCCCAACAACAACATTAAAATTGAAGACGGTTTATCGTCGGCGCTGCAAGCCGGTGGCTTTCGCCAAAACAGCCAGCGAGCCAACTACAACGCCGATGAAGAAGAACCGTGCAATTTCAGCTTTTCTTATTCGGGAAGTAGATCCGTAGGCAGCGGCGGGGGTGGCCATCACCACTCTTCGCATCGTCATAATCAACAGCGTCATTCCGGAGGGTTTCACGACCGACAAAAGTCGAATAAGTACGATCGGCGCGGAGGCGACAGCTCCTATTCGGTTGGCTTTTAATTTCTTTTTGTTGCATTTTACTATAGCTTACATTTGAGTCCAAAATGAGTCCACGATTTAACCTGAAACCCCTCTGATCTTGGAAAAATTTTAAGCTTAATATCTGTACGGACACTGAAACTACCGTCTTAATTCTACAATAATTGCCAACTGATTATCTAAATTATTGTAAAAATCAAAAATAAGAAAACGTTTGGACTCCTTTCGGATTCAAATGAATACACTGCGTTTTACTGTTAAGTCCATAGCAAATTCCTACCGACTCAAACACCTGGCGTAGGATTTTAACAAGCCATATAGGAAAGAGCTTAATGTTACCGGGTTACATAAGTGTGTATGATCAATTGATGTACTGAGTCTTACAGTGGTAAAAATTATACACAAAATATTTTTCCAAAAATAAAATCAAATGGGCGAAGGCAATCTAAATATGCTCCTAAAACTCTAATATATAATCCATTTTTCAGCGCCATCGTCCGTTTTATGGCGACAAAGAAGGCGGAAACGGCTCGCACAACATTAACAATAGCCACAATAATAACAAGGGGCACTTCAATAATGGCAATGGCTTTCTTCGCCAGAACAATTATCGAAATTACGGCGTCCAACAGCAGCATCCGTCGGCGGGTGTTGGTGATGATGTAAACTACGGTGAGACGACGCCTTTGGTCTCTGCAACACAACAGCCGTCAAACAACCCGCAGCGTTTGAACTGGCAACAGCGTCAGCAGGAAAGCGGCAGCGGCGGCTATTGTGATCGTCTTCCGCGCCACCACAACAACAACAACAACAGCAGCAATTATAGTGGCAATGGCGGCGGTTACGGTGGGCAGCAGAGTAAAGCTGGCCGCCAGGATTTTGGCAATTCGCGTTCCACAGGAGGCAGCGCCTCTAACAATAGGCAATAGGAATTCAGTTTTTTTTCTTTTTCGTCTCTCCGTCTTCCTGCTATTTCGTAAAATATTTCGCGTCTATTTTTTTTTGAACTTTTTTGGTTTATGAAATCTTTCAATTTGTTCTTTTTTTGTCGGAAGAAGGAAATTTTTGGTTGAATGGTTGGGACGAGTGGTGAGTAATGGCTCACTGACACGCTCAATTGTCAATGCTTTTTTCTTTTTGTTTAAACTGGAGAAAGTAAATGCAAAAACAAGAGGGCTAATGACTGATTACCGACAATGATTGGGAACTACGCAAATTTTATATTCTGTATTTTTTACCTTTAATTAATTTATTATTTTTTTGAATTTTTGTTAGTGTTTTTTCTTCTCTTTAGCCTATTCAATGAGATCGCATGATTCATGTTCCTCTCTTGTTTGGCTTTTTCTGTTGTAATATTATTTTTATTTTTTATGTGTTTATCTGTTTAGTAGAAGACGCGCAGCCTTCCATGGCCTGAGTTTGGCAATAAGCTTTTTCTTTGTGACCTAATTTAGGTTGGTAGTTGTGCGACTTTTTTGGGAGGCACCTGCTATTAAGCTGTCGTATTTTTTATATTCCCTTTCACTCCTCCTATTGAACTCTCATTTTTTTTTGGTTTTACTAAAGTGAGTTGGTAGTTTACCGATCACAACGGCTTTTATAGCTGTTCTACATATGCTATAATTCTTTCTTTATAGAATACCGTTTGTAGGTTATGGGTTTAAGTTGAATGGGGTTTTATAATTGTACTGCTGACAAATTTATGTAGTGGACTCTTCAGGATTTCTCGCTTAAAGTCCTATTAGGTATTTCCTTTTTTTCTTACGCTAATTCTGTAGCTTAACAGAATTAAGGAAATGTTAAAGAATTGAGCCATTGCTCCTCTCCGGTTTTCACTTTTAACTTTTTTTTGTCGAGACAGCGTTATTGTCATATACTCGTGCTTTAGTGGAATGTGGATTGTCTTTGAATAGCAAAAAAGCTGTATGTTTAATGTTAATGGTAATGAAACTTTGTTGTTTTTTTTTCTGGTAAAGGTGCTTGAGCTAGTTCCAATCCTGATTCTAGGGCTTCTCGCAGAAGTTATAGTTTTAAATAATTTTTTTTTTCAATTTTTACTTTAGGATTTTTGTTTTGTTTTTTTTGAAAAATCTTTTGTTTTTTTGACTCTTAACACGTTGACGCTTGATAATGTTTTTGAGAAACTTACTTTTTTACATTTTTTTGATAAAAATGAAAATACAGTCAAACCTCTCTATAAGATACACCTAGGGGGGAGTATCTTATAGAGAATGTATCTTATAAGCGGGTTTACATTTTGCCAAACTCCAAAAATTTTTGCAATATTGCAAAATTTTTGCAAAAAATTTAAGGATGTATCTTATAGCCAGGGTAAAATTTTTAAAAGTATCTTATAGAAATATAAGAGGTTTGACTATAGTGTGAAAAAAATAAAACGGTTTTTTTTTTGAGAGAATGACGTCTTCAAACACCTTAAAATTTTCTGCCAAACATTTGACAGAAAAGAAAAATAAAATAGCGCAAAAGTAAAAGAGAAAAATAAAAAAAAGAGGAAGCGTTGTTTTTGTAGGACGCGTTCTCTTTTGCTCGTGCAAAAGAGGCTTTTGGTGCGTAAAGAAAATGAAACATTTGAAGCAAGAAAACAGCAGATTTCTTCAGCAGAAACTTTTAAGGCGTTTGTAGAAGTCCTTTAAAAAATAAAAAACGCATATGCATCTTTTTTTCTTATTTTCCATCTTTTCATTTCTTTTTTTCTCTCAAGAAGAAAAACCGTTTTATATTTTTTACACGTTATTTTCACTCATGCCGTACGCATAAAATTTTATTTTTGAATTTTGTGCATACCCTCTCCATGTCGGATTTTACTTGGATTTGTGTTGAGCCTTTGTAAATGATTGCAACTTGGCATGACCTATTATCAATAAATAGCCATCCAAAGTTGTTACGGCTGATTGCAAGTTTAAGCTCTTTGCAAAAATGGTTTTTATGACTTGACCAAAAAACACCGGTCGTCGATCCGTTTTATTTTGGGACTTAATGAGTGGTTTCTTTTTGTTTTGCTAAAACCTTTTTTAGGTATAATTTTTTACTCAATTTTAATGAGTCGACTTTTTGCCAATTTGTTAACAAATAATAGATTAGAGATTGTTGAACTCAGTTTTGACAGAAATAAAGTTGTAAAATTGTTTAAAAAATTGTAATTAGCTTGAAACTGGTCATTGGTCAGCTATTTGAATTTCTTCACACATGTTACGACCGATTTTTACTGAAGACCCATTCTGTAAAATATTTGTCTGGTTTTTTATTACCGTCTCCCAAATCCGTATTTTTTTTTGCTTTTTTGGTTTATCATTAAATTGCTAATTAACGCTAATTGATAATGCTAATTGCTAATTAATTGTTTTAATTATTTTTTCAATCCAAAAATGTTGTAGTAGCGAAAGGCGTCTAATATTTATAAAAAAATTATCATTGATCAAAAACTTGTGTAATTACCATAAAGCTTCCAATTTTTCTCATTTTTTTATTTATAATTTGTTTGATTTTTTAGTAAATTTTTTTATGCTTCGGTTTGAAGTTTTTAAATAAAGAACGTTTTATGGCAATATTTCTGCGTGGGGCCTACTATTGTTTGAAATTTTGGCGATTAGCACTGGAAAATGTGAACAAATTTATTTGTCTTAGCAAGAAGAAATGTAAATAACTCATAAAACCTTTTCTTACTCATATTTTCCTCTGTTTGCCTTCAGGGTTTTTTGGGAGAATCTGCTCGTTTTCCGGCGCGGCCTTTGTTCCGGGCATTAATGGTGGCAAAATTTTCCATTTTTGTAAGGTAAAACATTTTCCAAAATTAAAAAATTTTATGGCTGAAATTACCGTAATCGAGTTTCCAAAGTCACTGGCCTATGGGTTTTAAAGAGCTCAAAAAATTGGGAAAACAAATATGATAACGAAAAGAAAACCGTATTTTACAATGACAACAAAAGTTTAGTTTTGTGAAACGTATGTTCAACTTACGGGAAAGAGATAAGAATAAGAAGGATTGATAAAGCAGTTCCATTACAAGAGGACTTCTCCAGTTGCCGGATGGAGGAAGAGGTCTACAAGAAATTTAAAAAATAACAAAATTAAGACAACGATAGCACAAATATTGATAATGGCATTGATTTGGATTATTAAGTGGGAACAAATTTTGTTTGCAAAAGAAAATTGAATTTTTTTTTACTTTTTTTAAACAAATTACAAATTTGGCTGATAAAAATTTAGTGAAAGATTAAATTTAAGAGTTTGGGCGTATGCCTGAGTTCAACCTCAAAATATGGGGGCGCTGGTTAAGAGACGTAGCACGGACCCTAAGACAAATGGACATTAATTATTAAGCCTAAGCCTTAGAGTTCCTTGGGGCTTGATGCAGCTTTTGTGTTTCATGAAAAATACAGCCTTAGAATTACTGGCATTCATTACGGCTTGGCTAGGCCTTAGCAACATAGCCGACAGTGACAATAACAAAGACCAGGATTAAACAATAAATTATTGCGCCCAAACAATTACTGCTATATATCTCAACATAACAACTGCGTAGATATGCTGGGAAACCCGCTTGTCGATTGCATTATATTGTAAGTTCTTTGGTCAAAAAGCTAAAGTCCTAACAAAAATTTTAAGAAAAATTGATATTAACAGTAAAAATGGCATTCAAAACTGACTTTTCAATCAAAAATTTAGGTAAGGAAAGATTGTTTTGATATTTACAAGTGCACAATTGCAAAAAGTTTTAGTCAATTTGTGAAATGATTCAAAAATAATAATTACACAATGAACCAGTAGAAAATGGATTTTTGAACGTTTAGTTTTGTCAAGAAATATTTGAAAAAAAGTCGAAAAACAAACAATTTTAAACAAAAAATGAATAAAGAATGATCTGATTTGACTGATTACTAAAATAATGTAACACCGTTGGCATCAAACCATTAAGAGTTGTAACTTATATTACATTTTTTATTTAAGGGAAGGATGGTCCGAACTATACTTTTATGAAGTTTTTGCTGTCAATTTGTTCTCATTTAAAAAGCACTTGACCATTGACATCTCCCATAAGGAAATTGTTGTTATCAACTTTGCAAAAGCTGTTGTTTTTGTTGTTTATTACTGTGTTGTAATTGAGCAGAAAATTTGCAAATGGTACATCGAATTTGCCAGCTGCGCTTTCCGTACTTTTTGTTGTCAAATTTTGCAGCAACTGCGGCGAAAATGATAATTGCGGCATTCTAAACTTGCTTAATTAGATATCGACTAATTTTAGCTCAATATATTTTGGAAACAGAAATTTTTGTTTTTGTTGTAGAAATTAAACACCAAAAAGTGCATTTGCGAAATATGAAGTATAGAAATTTTGAAGAAAAAAATAAAAAATTAGCAGTAGATTTTTTGGCGCGTTAAAATTAAAAAAAGAAAATGTCGCACAAATCATAATTGATTTAAAAAAAAAGTATAACGTTATACGCAAAAATTTAAAGTGATTAAAACTACTGTAAACATATAGAAATTAAAAGGAATTCAAGCTATTGCCTGTCGTCATTCTATTTACTTTTGCGCTAAAATCAAGTTTTTTTTCTAAAAACCGTAAATAAATTTTAATTTTTTTTCTTTGCTTTCTATTATTGTTTTTTCCTTTTTATAACAACAAAAGAATATTTACATCAATTTTCTGCGCAGGTCCTCTTGTCCATTCAACAGTTTTGTGGCCAACAAATTGTTCATTGAATTGGACATTGTTGAATTAACAACAAACTTTTCCATCAGCTCAATGGCCATTTTGTTGTCGTTGTTTTCGATGCCAGCATTATTGTTTTTGTTATTAAATGGCAGTGTTGGCGACGCGTTGTTATCATTGCTTCCGCTAAAATTGTAGACGCAAGCCGACTTTTTGAGTAAATCATTTACGCCATACGTATTGTTCGAGGCGTTGAAGAGATTGAGCGCATTTATTAGCAAAGCTCTGTTGTTTGTTGCTGCAGCGTTAAGGGCGCTCAATTGTGTGTTGAATTCTGGGATGGCTGTTGCAAATTTAGAGTTGAAAGCGCAATTTTCCGCCGCACTGTTCTTCAAAGAGCTAGAAGCAACTGCAGCCGCTTGGTTTAAAAGTGTTGGATAGATGAGCGAGGACGCCGTGGCTGTGGGCAAAAGTGGTGATGTGCTCTGAGATGAGTTGGAAGGCGTTTGTACAATGGAGCTGCCGCGCGAACCCAACTCGGAAATTGGCACCGCCGGCGGATTGACTAGAAGCATTGGAGGAGGGACAGTCGTTGTCAGGCCGTCGTATGTCAATGGCATACTGACGGGCGGCTTAATAACGTTGTTGAAAGACATAGCTAAAGGCAGCTGCGTGTTGGGCAAAACGGATGGCGCAGAAAGAACAGGCGCTATAGTTTCGCTAAACAATGAGTTGGCGTTCATTGCGAGTGGCGTGAGAGGGAAACGGAAACACAATTTGTTGGTGAATGATTCCACTGTCATTGTTTGGTCAACGCAATCCATTGGACTAATTTCCAATTTAGGCGACGTTGCCAACGCGTTGGGAAGAAAGTGGCTAAGCGAAGGAATATCTACTGGCGTCAAACCACTACGCGAAAATGCTGAATTTGGTGAGAACATCATTTCATTAAGACTATCGACTACAGGAACCTGAATGGCATCGCTGGATGTTGTCAAGCCGACTTGCTGTTCTTGATTTTGCAAACATAATTGTTGATACAAGAGCGATGTGTTAGCGTTTGAGACACTCGTTGGACTCGTCGTGTTGATCGATTCCACTTTAAACGCGTCTAAAACAGTGAGCGCTGGTTCATCAACTTTTGCGGCATCGACCCTTGCACCGTGCGTTGGCGCAGAGAATTTCGACTCACTCTCACGCAGTTTTGAAGAAGAAGTTGAAAGCTTTGACGGTATAAACGTTGACTCGCTGTTGATTGAGCTAATCGCTTTGGCTGGAAGCCGTGCGCCGTACTTGGCTGCCGGCAATAAAAATTGTTTTTCTTCCTCGGGGCGTGGATTTGAGACTTGACTGTTCTTTTTATCGGCGACGCTCTTAGGCTCAGAGGTGTCGAGGGAGTTTGTGGGCTCGTCGAGCCTTTTGTTGATCTCTACGCAGTTTAATCTGCTTTGCCATAAGCATGCGCCGATTTTCAACCAAATTGCACTGAAATAGCAAAATATATAAAAAAGGCTCATAAGACTTGTGTATTTATGGCAGCTTGTATATAAAACAAAAAAAACCAACCAAATGGCATCCACATTTCAGATATGGACATGTTGCCTTTTTATGTCCACGCAAAGCCTGTTTTTCGCCGTGCGCCGAACACCGGGCACACTTTGGGTCGCGCACTTTCTTGCCCGTCACTAACCGCTTGCCGTTGTGGAATTCCGGGTCAAGCTTCCGCTGACTCAGCTGGTTATTCAGCCGACGCCGGTATTCAACCATCATACAATCGTCGCAACGACACATTGCGTACCTGAAAATTGGTTTGTCAGCGTCTCTAATAGGTTTTTGATGAATTAAATCAATGAATTAATGCTAATATATAAGATTTAAATACCTGCAAAAGGGCTTGTGTCCTTTGCGCGGGAATTCCAGCTTGTGATTTAAACATCGTTGACAAAAATATCGCTTTTGGTTGTTGGCGTCGTTGTCGGCGGCGGAAGAAGACGAGGACTGTGGACCGGGCGTGCACGACACAACATCGAGCTCAGGGCTGAAGCACCCTCCGGCATTTTCTTCGCAGCCTAAAAATATGAAAAAAATGGTAAAAATGGTCCAAGTATGTGTTTGTAATATTCTGAAGTGCTTAAAATGCCCGTGTAAAAAACATAAATCGTTGCTTTAAACATCATAAATGACAACAATTGTTAGTGCTTACATTTTTTGTGTTAAATTTCTTTGAACAACATAAGCTTTCTTGCCAATAAATTTATTTATGCCTCGACCTCCTCTTTATTTCGAATAATTTTTGTGAGTGTATTCGCTATTAATTATTCGCAAATGTTTAAAAAAAAGTATTTTTTTCATTTTGCAGCCAAAGCAAGCCAAGCAAAGAAACTTTGTGCAAGAATGTTGTTTAAGTTTTGTGTGTGGTCTTTTTGGAATTGTTTTAAGAAAAATTTGAACGCTCAAAAAACGAAGACAAAAAAATGGGCTATTAACTTTTTTTTGTTGTTGCAAAAATGCATAAATTCAATTAAATGTTTTTTTTCAATTTTTTGTGTTTAAAATTCTAAAAAAAAGCAAAGAAAGTGATATAATTTTTTTTATTATAGACACTTTTTCGCTTTAAAAAGTTTTATTTTATAAAAAAAACACAAGGCTAAGAATGACAAAAATAGGAAAATAAGAAATAATTGAAACAGGATAAAAATAAGAAGGAGAAAGAAATAGAAAAAATAGAACATATAGCAAGGGAAAAAATGGGAAAAAATGAAATAACAAAAGTAAAAGCAGAGAATGAGAAAAAAAATTAGACAGAAAAAGGAAAATGTAGACAAAAAAATTTGAGCACAAAATGTGTCTTGCGCCCAAAAATTATACATTACAGTCTTTGCCTACTGTAGAAAAGCAAAAAATGAACATTCTGAGCGTTAATTTTTCTTTTTGGAAATTTATTGCTTTTCTCATTTCAAATGTTTTTTTGACGTTTTTTATACAACAAAAATTTATGTGAAAAGATGTAATGACACAAATTTTTTTTGAAAAAAAATGAAATAAAGAAAACCAAAAAAGAAATGTTTTTTGTTCAAAAAAGTAAATTACTGTAGCTGAACAATCAGATGTTTTTTGTTGTTGTTGTTTTAAAGCTGTATTTTTTGTTGTTTTAATATAATAATTGCATGTTTATGGCTGAGAAACAAAAAAAATAAACACAGAAAACAATTGAAATGCTAGTGTAATTTGTGTTATGCAAATATAAAGCCAATTGCTGTTTTGGGGTTTGAGCAGCTTTGATTGTACTTTTAAGGCTTTTGTTATACATAGGTGTTCATGTTAAATTTTAATTGTATCTGTAATGTTCAAAAACTCGTTTTTGGCATTAAACAATTAAATAAAGATTTTAAAAATGTAAGTATAAATTGAAATGAAGTGTGGCTTTGAGCTGGAATGAACATTTGGTATTTTATTTTATGCTTACATCAAGCCTTTTATTTAAAATATAAAAATAAAGTTGGTTTAAAATTAAAGTTGTACCCAAATAGTCCAAACGGTAAAAACGGATATGGACATTCCGTTTTTAAATTACGACTAAAGCAGGCAAGACTCTTTTTCTAGACTTAACAAAAAGAACTCATTTTTAATTACAATTAAATATATTATACAAATTTATAGCTTTAGGCGCCCAAATTTTCAATTTTCTATTAAATTGTAAATTTAAGAAACCGTACTGTTTTCTCGACTGGCGAAAGTGAAGGACGGCATTGGGTTGTTGGCGCCAACGGACGAAAACACCTTTGGAATACGTTTTTTGCTATAGAAAATCATTTAGAACAAGTTTGTTAAAATACAACCGATACAATTCTCCTTCACTGTTTTAGAAATACGTGGAAACAAAGTGAGCAATGCAGTTTATAAATAATTTATCATACCTGAAAAATACATAATTGAATATTTAATAAAATAATTATAATTTATAATTTTCACAAACGTTTATTAAAATATTTCAAAAGTTTTATTAAAATAATGCAAAAAATTAAAAAGATTCCAACCTTTAACAATCTCAGCCAAAATAACTTCAACACAACTTTCATGCAACAATTTTCAATTTAAATCCAAAACAAGTATTACTACCATATACATCCAATCTGATATGAACAGCAAAAATTACAAAAATAAGTTTGACCAACAAATTAAAAGAGTGAAAACATTTAATTCAAAAGCAAATTATAAATTGTAAACATAAATGGTTGAGAACATTTGAAAATTGCCAAAAAGCAGAAAAAAGGAAAGATTAAACCGACGTTTCTCCTTTCCCATTGAACTGGGTAAATGAAGCAGGTCGCGGCGATCAAAAAAAGCCGTTTCGACATTCAAAACGTTGGAAAAAGTAAAGAATGAAAAGCAAAAATTCAAAAATGTTTGTTTTATGTTTTTTGCTTTTTTCTGCTTTGAGACACAAAAGCGCCACACACATTTTCCACTTTTTTTTTGCTTCTACAATTTTTTTCTTTCTTTCTACCGTCGTCTACCGTTTTTGCTTTGTACAGTTGTAATAAATTGCTCGTTCTGTCGCACTATATTTAAGTGCATTTTTATTTTCTTTCTTTACTTCTCTTTATCGTATAAGTATATCTTACCACACTATCATTCTCTCTTTGATCTATTAATTTTTTATACTATTTGCTCGGTTCCATTGTTCTATTTCTTTTCTGTTTCATTTACTCCCTTGTTTCAATCCGTTTCATTTTTTTCTTACTTTGACTATAACTTTTTACTGCTTTTTTTCTATGAATGACCTCCCTTAACTTTCATATATTTCTCAAGTCTATAACTCTATCTTCTGTCTTCATTTTGCGGCTTATTTATTCTATATTTCCCTTTTCGTTTTACCACCATCCCTACTTTTTCTCTCTATCTGTCAATCTTTGAACCTTTGTCTATCTCCATGTTTATTTTTATTGCCCAAAGCTTTGTACTTCATATCATTTTCTTCTCGCAATATACTTACTTTGATTACTTCTTTCTTCATCTCAACTCAACGTCTTCACACCCTCATAATCTTTTCTCAATTTTTTAAAATTTGTTCATTCCTTATACACAAAATCCGTTCCTCCTCCCATTTTGATTTTTGAATTGGGTAATAAACTATAAAAAAAAGTCAAGTTGTTTTTTATATCAATGCCACCAACCAGCCAACCCGCCAGTCGACTGGTTGGTTGGTCGTTTCCTCTCCTAAAATTTATTATTTTTTTACGGCGGCCTCTTTCGGCGGATGAGCACAAAGCAATAAAATTGATGTGCTCGAATATTTATTTCTTGTTACTTGAAATTGCCCTGTTAAAAAAAAGGGAACGAACATTTAATATTTACATTATAGCAGAAACATCACTGAGATTGTGTAAAAAATGTATAAAAAAAAATTTCTGTTCTGGCAATGAATGTGTGTGGCCCGACTTTTTTCCCATATCATTCTTCTTCGTCTCATCTACAACCGCACCCCCCACACATTGTTTATTATTGTTTAAATTATGGAAACGATTAGATAAAAAATATTATGCAAGCAATTTACCAAATTTTTTATGTTTTCAATGTAAAGCAATTCAAAATTAAAATGTAATAAATGGTAAAGCCAACAAAATTTTCCTATCCAATTTTTTTAGGCTAGACAAATTGTTTCACGACGAATGGCATGCACTTGAGAGTTTTATGGATAGAAATAAAAAATGACTGTTGTCTGAATATCTGGTAATAATTAAAACAAGGTTTAAGATACTATCGTTTTCTTTAAATAAACGCATTGAAACATAAATTATGGCCTTAAATTTTTATGGCATTCTGTTGTAAAATACGTTTTTGTATCAAACATAAACAAAAAAGGGATTTGAGCGTTTGAAATATGAAAAAAGCTAACAATTGGCATTTTGTAAAAAAACCTCAAAATTTAAACATGGAAAATGTACCATTTTGAATGATGTTAATTCTAAAATAGGGCAATCAATAATAATAATATTCTAAATGGTCCTTTCCCCCAAAAAATTGATGCATAAAGTCACTTTGTCTATTTTTAACAGGGGAAAAGCGACCGATCATATACTTGTTCATAAACAGCCTGCAGTGTTTCCTATAAAGTAAAACAGAACAATCATTATTAGCGTAATATCATTACAAAGTGAACTCAGGCACTTTATGTAGTCACATTAAAGACAAAACAAATAGCATTTAACAAATATAAACGTTATATAGTTAAAAAAATTTTAGATCCCATTATAAAAATGAATGAACACACAAGAAACACGGCAAATAATAGACATGGGCCGCTAAAAATAATTGTACGATTTCTGTAACTCTTTATCGTTCTCTGTTCTCTATTCCATTTTTTAAAGTTGTTTTTTTTTTATTAAATCATAAAATACAGAGACCAAAAGATTTTGCGTAAAGCAAACTCATTCAAATTTAAAAAATGAAACATATAAATGAAATGACATAAAGTGGAAAAAAAGAAAAAAAAATCAGTAGATGGAAAGAAGAAGCAAGAATACGGAAACGGAAGAACAGAATTAAAAAGAAAGAAAGCAGGGTGAGGGAAGAAAAACGAAAAAGAAAAATAGGAAGAGGAAGGAAAATGAGAAAAGAAAGTAAATGGAGAAACCAAAAAGCAATTAGACAAGCAGAAAGATGTTAAAGCTTTTAAGTTATCCAACATTGTCGGAAACGGCGTAAGCAGATCGAATGACTGATGCAAGCTTTTCCCATTCCAAAAAATTATTTTCTCCCAAAAACAAAAGGTTTAGTTACTTTTCCAAAAAAGCCACTCAAAGTTTTTAATTCAAATGTCAAAAATTTAATCAAAATTTTTTTAAGCGGCTATAAAATTTTAAAAAGTTATTTTTGAATTTTAAACGCTATCAAATGTAAAATTTTATAAGTAATCAAATAAAATAAAGAAAAAAAAATTGAACCACTTTGAGCGGCCAAAATTGACAAAAAAAACTGAAATTTTTGTCCATTTCGATCATTGGCAAGTCGAAATCAAAAAAAAATCGCCGACCATAGAACTGTGGCCGATCACCCCATAAATAACTATACTTTATCCATTAAATTTATCCCCAACTTTAACAAAAACCTTTTACGTAATTTTAGTGTATTTTTTGCTCGGTTTGGACTTATTTCTCTATGTAAATAATTATCTTTTTTCTGTGTTTACAACAAAAATTTGTTAATAAATTTTCATCTTTATAGCTCTAACAAACAACGAACAAAAAATGGATGGAAGAAAAGAAAGAGGAAAAGATAAAGGACAGAACACCAAAATTAAAAACAAAAAAAATAGGAAAAAAATTGGTGCCAGCTTTTTGGCTAAATTTTGCATAAACAAAAACGACGGTAGTATAATGTGTTTGTGTGTCACTCTTTTGTGAGGTCTCTTCATTTTTTTGAACACACAAAATGCAAAAAGAAGAAGTGAATGAGCGAATTTTTTCCGTATGTGCGTGTGTTCTCTTGTAGGTGAGGAACAAAAGTGTGTGTTTGTGTGCTTTGCCTGTGTGTGTGTTCGATAAACGTGTGTGGTCATTTTTTTTATTTTAGCAATTTCTTTTGTTTCCATTTATTTTGTTTTTTCATTGATACGGAGCAGCCAGAGAAAAAAATGAAACACCATTGAATTAAACGGATAGAGAAAAATAGACAAAAAATTAAGCTATTACTCACTATTAATTAAAAAAAAAATTAAACGATCATCGCGCCAGATTCTAAAAATGTAACAACGGAATTGTGTTTGATACAAAAAAAGTGTAAAACTAAATTTTTTTATACAAATTTTTCTAATTGAAAGTAAAAATTAATTTTTCTTTATCAGTGTTGTTCAATTTCAATTGATGTAAACAAAATTTTTAAAAACTTTTTTATCGTATTATACATCAATTGAAATTGAGCTATGCTAATATTGTTGGTTGTGCTAGGTTTATTAAAGTCTCCAAAATTTAAATAATATAAAAAGTTGTATAGTGGTTGTTTTCCAATCTGTTAATTCGGAGCAGTAAAACTTCATTTAAGCATTTTAGAGTATTAGGTACATAACTCAACACAGTTAACGCATTCTATATACGTACACATATACGTATGTAAAGACGCCTTATTGTTAGCTCACTGTAGTCGCAATTAATTTAAATAAAAACGTTATTTTTCTTTCTCCGTTTTTTCGTTTTTCTGACCATAATACGATAGGAGTTCAAACGACCAAATCAAGTGTAGTAAAGTTCTATAAATGTGTATCTAACTTTGTTTAGAATATAATGCCTCCGCAAGGAGGAATATGATATTAGGTTAGCAGATAAGTTTCCGCAAAAATTTTTAAATTTTTCGTCTTATTTCGTCTCAATCATAATTTTTTTTGTACAGTAATGTACGCTATTAAGTAAGCTATTGTTTTTTTATAAAATTTTTAAACTTGTTTACAATATGAAAAAAATAAAGGGGTTATTAGAGAACTCAAAATACGAATATGAGCTGGGTCACAAGCGTAAAAGAAGGCATAAAAAACATCAATCGAGCCAAGGAACCCGGAGCTATAGCACAGCCTAAGAGTGATATTCACAGTTCAAAAGGAAAAAATTGACAATCGAAGACAATCCGAGGTGTAGCCGCCCCTGAGAAGTCAATCGAGAGGCTGTCGTCAGCGCCGTCAAAAAGCATCCGTCAATAAATACACGCATGTTAGCCGAGGATTTTGACTGTCATCACTCGACATTTGAAGAAATAATGCACGGCGCAAGTAAGTCTTTCGATATCTGATTATTAGAAATGAATTTGACTTTTTTTTTTAGGCAAAAAGTGGCAATAACGTCCGCACAGATCAGGTGATACACTAAAGAAGATTGATAAACTTGGGTGGGAGCATCTCGAGCATCCACCATATATCCCTGACATGGCGCCGAGCGATTTCTACCTGTTCCGATCGTTGGAGCACTGTTTGCGTGGAAAAAAGTCCATCACAATCCAAGAAATGCGCGAAAGTTTTGAGGATTTGTTCAATTCTAAGGCCCGAGAATAGTACCTTTGTGGAATCCATAAACTTGAAGAACAATGGCAGAAAGTAATCGAAAATAACGGAGAATACTTTGATTATTATTTTTATGTTGTTTAAATCATGTTTTCTTATTTTTAAGTTGAGAAAGAAAAATGCCTGTGACGGACAGACAGACAGACAAAAACAGCGAATCAAAGACATAGTTTATGAAAAAAAAATAATTTGTCAAAAGTCTTATAAAAAGAACTTAGAGTATTCGAATCAAAATTTTCGTAAACCGCAACAACAAACAAGCCACAACACTAAGTAATGTTATTATTGTTGTTGTTCAGACAAAATTGAATTTATATTTTGAACAAAGAAAATTTAATTTTGTTAAATTTCAAAATGTTTTGGTGTCCAATTCAAATGTCCTTAATCAAATTGTTATTTGAAAAATTGCAGTCCGAACACTCACGCAGAGAGATTGCACACTATTTGCGGCACAATTAATAAATTTTAATTCAATTAATACAAAAAATTGCATCTTTCATCGATAAATTGAAAATTTTTAACCAAAAAACTCTTATAACATTTCAGGGATACTATGAATACTGTCAACCGTTAGAAATTATTTAAAACTTAAATAAAAGCACTTCTGACTGTTTGCTAATTGAAAAATGTTATCTGAATATAATCGTCTGAACTCGAGGGTATATATACCTGTAAAGCAATTAATGGGCCATATGACAAAAAATTTTCATAAAAAACTTTTGGTGGTGAACGATCGTAGTGATTGTAATCACATATCCAAAATTACAAGCAGACGTTCGTATAATTAAAAATTGCACATTCCTCTCCTACAACTTCAACAAAAAAAGTCGATTCATTTACTAAAAGAAAAGTTATTTTCTTTATTAGTTGTCGTATTACCCATGTTGGTAAACAAACCAAGCCAGAAAAATATACGCACAAAAAAAGAAGAAAATACGGAAGCAAAAACACTTTGAAATTAGTCAATTTTCAAAGTTAAAAAAACATTCAATGAGCCTATTGTAATCCCTCACAAATAATGGAAACAATTTTTTCAGAAACAGAGCATAAGCATTAATCCGATAAGTTTGTCTAATACTTTCTCAAAACGGATTTAGCGAAAAAAAAAAAGAACTTCTAAAATTAAAAGCAAAGGGTACATATTTATTTCACATTTTTGGCACAATTTTCATTACGTTTAAAAGTTTTTTTTTATTTTTTTCTCTGCCTCTCTCTACCTTTTCCTCTCTCTATTTTTCTTTCTTTTTCTATGCCTTTCTCTTTCTACCTTTTTTTATTCCATTGTCTCTCTCCTTTTTATTCTTTCCTCTATTGCACATGTATACTCTCCCGTTACTCTCATTGGGAAGGATAATGTGTTAATATATTGAAAACTCCAAATATATTTCCAGTTGCCTTTCAAATTAAAAAAAATGAAACATTTTTTTTACATACTGCTTAAGCAGGCCATTCAAAGATTAAATACCAGCAATATTGAAAAGTATGAAATATGTTTGCCTCGCTTCTTAACCATAATAATTATTTTGCATAAAATGCAAATGCATTGGAAAAATGTTTAAAATGGTATTGTTAGGTGTTTAATTGTAACTTTTCGCATTATATAAAGGTTTCAAATTCTCTCATAGCGTTTAATGTAAGCTGAAATTGAGGGAATAAAGTCTTGTTTCTTGCTAAACATACTCTGAAAATTTTAGAAACAGGAAAAAAAATTCTGGGGTTGCAAGGAGTGCTGTTTCAAGATGATCATTCATGTAATGTATTGAATGCCACAAAAACCTGTTTCCTGTAAAACAGTGTTAAGGCATTCATAAATGCAGCCCAGCTTTTAAGTTACAAAGAGAAAGCAAACAGAAAATTTCCAAATTTTGAAGGTTTTTTTTTGTCTTTAAGTTATTGAATATCAACTGGTTTTTGTTGTTGGCTCAACGGCTAAATCTATGAGCTTGTTATGCCCATATTAGCGCCTCCCCTTTCCTCCGGCTATTCTCTTGAAAGAGTTCTATAAAGCACGAGCGTGGGCACCCATAAAGGAAAGGATCACTCCTCAAGTTTCCTAGGTTTTTTTCATTTATGTTTATTCGAGTTTAACTTTGAATTCATTTTGACTAGCTTACAAATCTCACAACTGAAACGCGTTGTTACTAAATTTTTTAAGGCCCAAAAAATGAAAAAAAAATGCTTTTGGATAATTTAAATTGAAATGTGTCATTAAATTTTGCAATCTATTCCGCTTTTTTTTTGCTTTTTCTTTGCAATTTATTAGCTTAGAGCGTTTTCAATTCTTTTTTTTTTTTGAGATTTCTCGGAAAGCAAACACTTAACTTTTAAAATAGGTTTTACTTAAAAACATTGTTTGTCTTCTCATGTCACCTTTCCTCATATTATTTACCAGCTATATTCAATTGTGTTCTTTTGTTTGGTCGTAGGAAAGGGAATTTGTAGAACGTTTTTTCTCCTCACCGCCTCTTCGTTCCCTTTTGTTTGAGAAGTGTGGCAATTTTATTACCTCGTTTTTTTAAGCACATTTTCCCCATTAGCTCAGCTTATTTTCCTCAGCCTTTTTAGGAATTAGCAAGCGTTTCAAAGTTCAAACAAAACGTAAGATTGCGTGCCGTATGGAATTGGGAACAATAATATCGAGAAAAAGCAATACACTGAATTGTGTTTGTACGTTAAGCATTTTTGCACGTACATAACATGAGGAAAATGACTTTTGGGCGGTGGACTGATTTTTTGCCAAAGAGACTTTTAGCCGGCTAGCTTTTTATAGCATTTTTAGGTATCAGTTTCTAGTATGATATTTGGAATTTTAACTATAGAGACTTTTTGTTGCCAGACTTTCTATTAGAACAACTTTTAACAGACAGGCATTTTGTCAAGAGGACTTTGCAATTTTCACCCGGCAAATACTTTACTGACGTTCTCGCTGTTTTTTAGTAATCAATGATCGTGAAAATATAAATTTTTCCTCATTTCAATATACACTCTTTTTCTAGCTTCATATAAAAAAAGACAATCACCGCTAAAACCTCTTTAAAATGTTATGTTTTTTTTCTGTGAAATCATAATTTCAGAGTTTTAGTCAAAGCCATTAGTTTGAATCAATTCAATCTAATTGCTAATTGAAATATAATAGCCTACCATTGAATTTGATCAGTTTATTAAAGCATTTAAACTTTATTATATGTGCTTTTCCGCTTACGACAGAGAGACAGGTATATTTTGAAAAAAACATAAAAATTTTTATTTTTTTAAAATTAACTCATTTTTTTAAATTGAAAATTAAAGATTAACGACCACAGGCGGTGGAGATAATTAAGAACTGAATAAAAAAATGTGGGTGGCGTATACAAGGTGTCTAAAATCGACTTTTTTACATTTAATTTTGCATTCTCTAAACTTAATATTTGGTTTAGTTTATAGTCCGTTAAATTCTCTATAAAACTATCAATAACTCGTTAACACAATACAATATATGCATCATCCGGCAAGCTTGCAAATTCATTATCTTATGCATATCAAACATAAAAATTTTTTTTACAAGGAACTAGAAATTTTGCAATCAATTAATAAACAAATAACATAAAGCACACAATGGCTAGGCAAAAACTAAGTGAAACAAAAAGGAAACGCTTAATGATAAGTCAAAGTTAAAAAAGGAGTAAAATCAATCTTATTTATGCTTTGTGTTTGTTTCATTCCGTAATGTTTTATAACTTTTAAGCATTATGGAAAGTTTATCAATAACAAAAACTTTGAAAAACAACATTTTTGGATTTAAACAATTGAAAAATTTGAAAGAGAAAATGGATGAAAAAAAAAACGACAAAGGAAATAAAAGATTAATTAAAATCAGGCAAATAGTGATATGTAAAGCCTAAGCCTAAGCTTTTATTGGGTCTGGTTTTATTAGGTCTGGTTAATCTAACTAAGCCTGCGCCTGTTTTTAAGCGTAAGCCTAAGCCTTAATATTCTCAAGCTTAAATAAATTGTTTTACAGAATTGAATTGGGTGGTTTAATTTTTAAGACTTTGATAAGCTCGTTGAGAAATTTTAAGATTTCTATTAGCCTTGAGAAACATTGTTAACATCTATAATCATGATTTTCATATTACTTTTAAATGTACAAGTTTACCCTATTTTTCCAAATTTCTCTTATACAATGTTATTTTAAAATGCAAAAAAATTTATTACAAACGACCAGAAATTATGAATATCTAATCAAGGAATCAAAAAACTAATTTTGGCCAAAAAGTAAATATAGAAATAAAAGTATAAATGTTTACCCTAGTGCAAAGATTATAAAAAAAGAGTAAAAGAGCAAACAGCTTTGAAAGTGCAAAACAACTCTGGATAATACCGCACACGCGACGAAATTTGAAACACAAAGAAAGGACTATAAAATTTAAAAAAAATAAAATTTTTTTTTTGTTAATTTTACGTTCTCCTTTTTCTCTCTACTGATTTATTTGTGTTTCTGTATTTGTATATTTTTGGCATTTTCTGATCCTTTCCTTTTCTTTATCTTCTTTATTTTACTTACACAAAACATCAAACACAAACACACACAACTGTATATTTAAACGAAAAAAAACGAAGCACAATTATAAAACGTTCTGTGTGGCAAAAAACTCTTTCTTTCGTGACAGCCGATCGCTTGCATTTTTATCTGCTTGCGTTTTTTTTTATTTGTTGCAAAATAACAACAATTTCTTAACAACAAGCTGGGTGGCAGCATAAAAAAATGTTGACGAAGGCAAAAAAATAGATAATTAAGAGAAAAAGAAAAAAAAATTTATTTCGCGTTGAGAACACAAACAAAAAAATGAAACAAAGAATAAAATTGCAATAAAGAATTTTTCGGGGGAAATGCACCTTCGAAAAAAATATAAAAATTAGGGAATTTATGCAGAATTTCTTTTTGTTTGATAATTTTGATATTGTTTGAGTTTTAAACCCAAACAAACGAAAAGGTTTTGGAAATCAATTAAAATATGCAAAACTTTTCGTTGATTTATATCCTACCATGTAAAAAGTTCCTAGCAAAACTGAACCAGATCCAATTTGAGGCGAATGTATAAATTAGTATCAGCAATACAATTTTAGTCAAAAAATTGAATAAAGCAATTTCAAATACGTTTTACAAAAATTTAGGTTTTGCATTCTGATCAGAGTTTATGAAATGTAAGTTGAGAAAGTTGAACATTAAAGTGGTTACCTATAGAATTCTATGTTTGTTCCCTTATTAGTGTTTTTCGTAAACTTTGGATTTGAAGCTTTTTTGACATTTTTAAACATTCCATAAACATAAATGATAGTTTGAACTATTTTCGAGTATTTGCTATGTTGTTGCAATAAATGCTTCAAACTAAGATTTGGTATGCGTTTTGAACTTTTACTTAACATTTAGAGTTTAGGTTTTAAACTAATTTGGAGCTTTTTGAGTTTGAGTATTTCACGAACAGTTAAGCTTGTATTGAATTTCATTCTTTTGCCTTTCAGCTTACGCTTATATTTTTCACTAGATACGAAGGCTTAGCGATCAACGCGGTGGTCTCCTTATCCCGCTTTGTTTGAAAATCAAAACAAAACGGTTTAAACTTTGCCCCATAAAATATTGTTTTTTTTTGTTAAACTTTTACTTGAGAAAGAAAAAAAAGTCTGTCATACACATTAATAATTTAAAAATAACTTGGGTAATTACGTCGTTTTCCATTACATAAACCATTATTGTTTCAATTATGAAATTGAAAGTTTCGACACATTTGTTTACTTTATTTATGCTGAATTGAAATAAAACAAAAAATGGATAAATTGATCCGACGCGGAAATCAGTTAGTCAGAAAAAATTGCTGTTGTGTAAAACTTTTAAAAAAAAATGTTAAAGAAACAAACATCAATAGTAAGGAAAAGGCGATGGGAGTAAAAACGTTAAGAGACATAATTATGGAATGAAAGAGCAAGAGAGAAAGAGAAAAAAAACAAAAATCAGGTTGAGGGAAGAAATGGAGAAAGACAAGACATTAAGAAGTCATAGGTAAACAGGGAGGAAAAAGAAAGAGGGAAAAAGGAAGCAGAAAGGAAGAAGGTAAGGAATGAGAAAGAAAAGAAAGGAAGAAAGTAAGGAAGAAAGGGGGAAGGAAGGAGAGAGAAAAAAAGAAAGGAAAGGAAAGCAATAATAGAGAAGAGACACAGAATAAAAAAAGGAAGTGGAAAAAATAAGATAAAGGAGAAAGCCGAAAATGTTAAATTAAAATGAATTATTTGCTAAACACTTCGCAATATTCATTTCGTGTACATTTGTCTGTTAATAAGTGTGCATACAATACAAAAATACAAAAAAAAGAACGGCCACACACGCAGCGTAAAGCAAACAATTTAAATGAAATATAAAAAAACGAATGTCAACATCATTTTGCTCTCTTTTTTTTTCGCACTCCAATTGCTTTTCTTTCTTTCTTTCTTTTGATTTCTCTCTCAAATTACTTTTTCTCTTTTCAATTTTCTTCTTCTATCGCTCGCTGTTAGTATACTCCGACTCTTGGTTAGTTGGCGATTGTTGATTACATATTTAAAAAAAACCAATAATTGCAAAATAAATTGAATTATACTTATACATTAATTAAAAATTTATACACAAAAAATTTGAAAAAAATTGAAAGAAATCTTAATCCATTTAAAATTCTTATTTTTAATGAAAAATTTAAGAGTGGCCCATGGATTAATGGGTTAGACGAAATTTTAATTTTATATTGTTAAATGAGTCTTATACATATGTGCAATAGAAAGGTTAATGTTTAGGTATATTTATATGCTTAGATTTTTGGCTTACTCAGATTAATGTGGTTAAAAGATTAGGCTTTGGCCGAGGTTTTGGCTTATTCTTAAATCGGGCTTAAAACTTTGGCTTAGTCATAGGTTAAGGCATATGCATAGATCAGAGTTAAGACTTGGGCTTTGACCTAGATTTAAGTTTATGCTTAACTCAAAGTTAAGCCTAAGGATTTAACCTAGGTTTAGGCTTAGACTAACATTAAAAAAATTAAAGAATTTTATATTAGAATTAAAAACTTTAAAGATTAACAAAAAATTAAAAATTACAAAAAAATATATAATTTAGGAAACGGATAAAACGTTACAAAGAATTTTTAACTGAGATTATTTTACTAAGTGTTGCAAAATTTGTGGAAAACAACCTTAAAACTTTTAATAAAACTTCAAATATTGTTCCTTAATTTTTCATCATCGAGGTCTGACTCAGGTTACGGAATACTCCGAGACTTGATGGAAAATTATATTCCTGAAAGTTTAATCAAAGAAAAAATAGGCATAATTTCATAAAACCAACAGTTGTAATATCTTTTTGTTTGCAAAATACTAAACAAATAAATAACAAATATAAATATAATAAGTTGCAATTTTTTCCACCCAAATATTAGGCTACATCAATTCTGTTTTTCATTTTGCGATTACTTACTTATTGTTTGGGCTGAATATAATTCATAAATTGTTTTACAGATATTTTTGGCAAAGTACACGGAAAAGTTCTTTTGCATTCCAATTTATGGTTTCTATTTTCTCTGCTAAAATTTCAGCTAACAGCAACTGCCGTCCTGTCTTTGTTTGTCTGTCTAATTATCTTCTTTGCCCCGTACCACTACCAGAAAGCCGTGGGGAGATAAAAAATTTTGATAATTTATTGCAAATTGCGTGTGGTCTTCAAAGATTTTATTTTGCAAAATTCTAATTTTTTAGTTTTTTTTTAGTTGGTTAAAAATCAAAGACAAACCGAGATTTATACACAATTATAATTATGGGTATTCGATGGAGTGTCTGTGAGAGTAAACTTATATTTTATGTTAAAAAAATTAATGTTTTAACGGCTAAGAAAAAGAAGTGAGATGACGCTAACCGACAACGATTTCTTAAAAAATAATGTAGTCTAATTGTTTTGGGGGTGAATAGCAAAATTTGTTTAGCCTAAGCCTATAATTAGGTGAATTGATTGGGTGAATTCCGCGAACATGAATTAAAAGTAAGTCAAAAATTATGTCCATGGCAATAAATAATTTAATATAGCTAAAAGCATACTGCAACAACTTAAAATAAATCAATAAACAACACAGAGCACAAGTCATTAATTGGAACATTGTCTAAGCAGTTTAAAAAAACTTGAATTACACTTTTTTGTTTTCACTTTCAAAATAAAAATTTAAAAATTGTCAAATTAAAAATAAAAACAAAAAGTTAAAAAATGAAAAAAACAATTTCTTAATAATTTTTTAATTAACATTTTTTAATACAAATTATGAAGTTTTAAAAATTAATTTTTCAATTTATATTTGTTAGTTAAGTGAATGAAGTGGAAGTTAAGGCAAATAATTTGTTTATTATCGGAGACCGTCAAATAGCAAGCAAACTAAAATACATTCAAAAAAGCAAAATTTCGAGGTTGTGGTCATTTTGTAGAGCTAACAATATGTATAATAATAACAATAAGTATAAATAAAAGCAAAGATCATTCATTAAAAATAACGAGGTTTAGCAGCTGTCACAGATACTGCATTCATAACAATCCGAAATGAGTCCAAATGGTTTCAAAGTTCAAAGTTCTACAAAAACTTAGAGTCTCGTTTGTCAATAATTTAAAAATCAAGAAGGTAGCAGTGGTCTCTATGAGTAAAGTTTTTCCTATATCAAAGATGTGCGGTTTTAAGGTCAAAATCATGTGAACTCATTTTGGACTCAAATAGGGGTACAAGCCTCCAGCAGTTATTGTGATTTCACCAATGTAATATACTTAGGGTTGAGTGCCCATCCTATGGTAAATATAACCAATTGTTGATGAATCACCTCTCATATTTTTCCAAAAACAACTGAAAATTTTGATAAGAAAAATTACAACGTAAGGGAGTGTTAGCTCTGAAAATAGGTTCAAGGTTAAAAAACAACTAAAATTTTTTTTGTTTATTTTATTTGTTTATCGAAAAAATTTATTGGTGTAAATATTTTTTCAGGTTGTCCCATAATTTTCTGACAATTTTGTTCAAAATCTTCCTATAACTTTCTGGAATGATCTAGAAACCTACTGTTAAGGGGGTATATAAAGGGTATTTAGTAACGCATTAAACAATACTTTCAACAAGCACTCCGCCGTCAACAACATATTCAGTTCCATGGGCGAGGGTTATACCGCCGTGGATTGGTTTTAAAAGTATAAAAATGATGACTTCGACATCGACGAACTCGAGCATAGTGGTCGCCTGGCGGAATTGACTTGAAGTCGTAGAAGAGGATCCGAGACGAAACTTGAAGTGCTGCTTGAGTGCGGTCGCCATTTGCACCGTCATGGAAAGGTGTCAAAACTTGGAAATTGGATATCGATATTTTAAGCTACGGTTCGTGTCAACAAGTGTATGCAGCTTCTGACTTTTAAGCGACTGGCTGAAGAATGTGCTCACTGCCAATGAGAATTAGATCCTCTATGTCAACCAGACGCGCAGACGCCAATGGTTTGGCGCGCACGAGAGCGGCAAACCAATACCAAAACCCAATTTGCACCCTAAAAAGGTGATAATTTTGGTTTGGCGTTGTTCATTGGGAGCTTTTGCCTTACTGGTTGGACACTCACTGCTGATTACTATTGTGCGCAATCGGATTGGGGTGCAGAGAAAGTAGGCAAAAAGCGAGACAAAGTTTTCTTCTTCTACGACAACGCCCGGCCACACGTCGTTAAACAGACTTGCCAAAAAATTTGGAAGCTGGGCTATACAATTCTGCCCCATCCACCGTACTCCCCATACCTCTCAATTTAACATCTATTCCTGGCTTTAACGGTACATGCACTTTTTTTTCGACAAAGCACATTTAAATAATGGGCTCGCCGACTTTTTTGCGTTCCGCTCGTCTGAATTATATTTACAAGGAATATAAAAATTACAAAATAAATGGCAGTCAGTCGTAGATAATATTGGCGCATATTTAAATGATATTGTTTTTTCTATCCGAAAAATAAAATTATATGTTTAGAAAAAAAATGTCAGAAAATTATGGGACGACCTAATATTTTTGTCGTTTTTCCAAAACAAAATCTGCGTTTTTTTTTTTGGGGTCACACTTTACGGCTTACTTTTTTTTCGGCATTAATAAATTGCTTGCCATTGATTTTTTACGTGACAATTGCAAACCTTTTAAAAGTAGTGAAAAGTTGGCATTCCCATTGCAATACTTTTAGCAATCTCATTTTTGAGTATTATTATCACAAATAATTATTAAAAAAATTTTATTATTAAAATACAACGTTTTGTTGTAATAAAGGCAACCGTTACTGTTGTGTATTTGGTTTAAAATTACTGCTTTATTGCACAATAAATGCGTTTTCGAATAGTTTTTGGGGGTACTCATTTGACATGTTTTTTTGTGTAATGAAATTGTTTATAAAAAAATAAAATGTGTTGTGCATAAACAAAATATTGTGGCCTATCTCGGTTAAAGGCTAAGAATTTTTGTTTTTAGCCTTAGGCTTAGGCTTTATAATATTACATTTATTTTCCACTCAAATAAATTGCTTTTTGGGTTTTATCAAATCGATGATTTTGTTTGTTATTCTTTTTAATCATTTTATTTTCAGTAATCCTACAAAATAAATAAATCAAAAGCAAACAATAATTATCTTATTGATTAAAAATTTTAATGCGGATTCGAATATAAACTGAATGTGAATACACTGTAAGTAATTTATTTATTTTCAAGAGATGACCATAATTGAGCATTTTTTGAGCAAATTCAAAATTGGAACAGGACACGTCAACTCAAAAACCAATAAGGATTGATGAAAGAGAAATCAAATAATTAAACGCAGGCCGGTACATTACTAGGAACAAAGATACCGTCACTATGGACAGGCAATGATTCGCGACAATTCGGTACGGCCAATAAGTCAACTCACAAGCGCCAAATTTGAGACGCTTTGAAAATGATGCAATCAAATAGAATTTTGCCTAGTTAAATGTAATAAGTTGGCAATTTGCCCATCAACAAAACAATTATAAAAAAATCGAACAAAAACATTATTAAAATTCATTTATGAATTATAAAAATTTATGAATTATAAAAATTTATGAATTATAAAAATTTATAAATTATAAAAATTTATAAAAATTGGCAAATTCCCTTTAATTGGTGTTTTACATCAAGAAAATGAGGCTAAAAATTAAGGATGCAGAACGTAAACAAAGTTGGTCTTACATTTTTTACGTTTGCTTTTTGCACAAAAATTGAAGAAAAAACCAAAAAAATATATAAATGAACAAAAGCTTAAAAATATAAAAAGCACATTTCTGTGGAGGGGAGGGGAAGTAAGTTTGTCCGTCAAAAATTTTGTTTTATATTTATTTTTGCAATTTTATTGTTTTGGAAGGAAAAAAGTTGGCATGAATTCCCCTTCGACAAAATTGTTGCAATTTATTTATTTTGATAATAATTTTTAAAGCAAATTAATCAGTGAGCAAAAAAAAACACGTCTTTCTCCTCTTCTTTTTGTTTTGTAAACAAAAACAATTTTGAAAGGGGAATGTGGAAAGAACATCGCTGTGAAAGTCAAGGAAAAAAGAGATGTAATGTAACGAAAGATACTAGGAAGTGAGAAAAAAAATAAATAATAAAAAATTTAGAAAATGAGTTTAGAGAGCAACAGTGAAAAATACATTTATAGTGAGAAGAGACTGCGAATGAAACAGAAAATCAAAATATGACGGTTGCGCTATGGCTTGAAGCCGGAGTAAACGTTTAGCTCAATAGCTTGAGGGGCTTGAGCCACTAGAGCGCGATAATAAAAATGGCTTGTGGCTCAAAAGTTAAGGATTTGCTCAAATCGATTAACTTAAATTTATGAAATTTTTGCGTTTTAAAAAGTTTTTGCGTTTTAAAAAGTTTTTGCGTTTTAACCAGTCCCACGAGTCACTTTCTAAGCATTCTCATCTTACGACCACAATCTAAGTGACTTATGCCTAAATCCAGAATTATGTAAATGAAGTTTTTTACTGCGTAAATAACTTTTAGTTTTGAGTCAACAATTGTTTGTTTATTGTCTATTTGTCAAATTTTGAAAGGTTTAAAAATAAACAAAAAAGTAGAAAAGTGAAGGCAACATTTCAAACACGTCGATAATTAATCATAATCAATTTAATATTTTTTCCATTAGTTTTTTTGTAATTGTCTTTTTTTTTGAGTTTGAAATGTTTTGAAGAGTTAAATTATTGTTTTTATGAAGGTATGGTAGAACGTACAAATTCTTAGTTCAAAAATTACAAGAAAAAATGCCGGTTTAAGTTGACGTGACCAGTGCGGTAATTTGACTTTATTTTCGACTCCGAATCCGCTATTAAATCCGGATTCAAGCTTTCAAAATTCGACTCCGACTCCAGTATTGAATCCGAAAAATATTCCATTACAAAATTATCCAAAAACGGAGTCGGAGTTAATTTATTAAAATAACGAATCCGTATTTAATTCTTTAGTTTTTTTGTTTTTTTTTGTGAACAAACATCCAAAATGTATGTTTGGCTTAAAAATTTTGAAAACAATAACTATGCCACCAACCAAGGAAACAAATTTTTGCTGACGATTTATATGTAATATTTTCGATAATTTCAAGTGTCACATTTCTTTTAGGCAAAGTCAAACATGCAAATAATATGTTCCTATACTACAAAGTTTATCTAAAATATCAAACTGCCCAAACCCAAATTTTGTACGCAAAAAAAGCAAGTTTCAGCTTGCACTTGCTATTATGGTGAATTAGCTAATTAAAAATACAATAATATTATTAGGACTGGATATACATAAAAATTGGTTGAGATTTACATACAAATATCAAAGAATTTTAAACATTCATCTAATATTACATTTTAGCACTGTGACATTTGGTTCCTAAGAGTATAATAGTGCACGGATCAAAAAGAAACCAAAAGATTTCTAACGATAAAGACAATGCAAAATTAAAACACTTGTCCATAATTGGACATTTAGTTGTTGGGACGTTAGTATTTTGCCAATATTGAGTGATTTTCAATAAAAAATATAATGCAAAAAACGATGTAAAACTATAAAAAGCTAAAAAAAATGCTTGCATAATTAGTAAGAACGCCTGTTTTGACCAACAAGCAATATGTCACCAAAATAAAAATTTAAGATCATAAATTTAAGTTCAAAAGTTACTTACGCAACAATTGAACAACAATTATTTTGGCTTAATATTTGGCTCTTGGCTAAAAAAAAAGTTGTTCATTTGTCCATAAATGTTTTAAACATTACGCCAAACGTCCGGCGACCAATTTTTTAGGATCAAAATGTATTAACGCCTAAATAAGTGATGTCGGACTAATAAGCGCCAAGCAAAAGTACATTTTAGCAATCAGTAAAACTCCGGTAATAAGCAGGTGTAAATGGTTTTTTGTTCCAAAAAGTAGTCGAGTCGATAAAAAATTGGAACACTTGATAAAAACATTTGAATTGAAAAATCAAAGTTGAGATTAAGAGTGAAATAAAGTAATTGTGAAAACAAATTTTTGGAAAAAGCGAATATAAAATTGCGAAAGTGGTTAAAAAAAGAATTACAAAGTACACAAACTCCAGCACTATTGTAAATCTAAAAAAAAAAAACAACTAATTTTGCAATAACAAAATAACAAAAAAATAAAAATGTTATTGTGTGTGCTCAAAAATTATATGAACATTTTCAAATACATCATTGGACTTTAAAAGAATTAATAAAAAAAATTTTATTTTTATTTTAACTAAAATATTGTATGGAAATGTAATTACAGACAGGATAATTTAAATATGACTCGTTCCGCCATTACAGCAATGATAATTTAAATTTCACGACGCAAAAAATGCTACAGTAATATAGATAGTGATATCACTTTACTCAAAAAGCAGCTGATGCTGTTTAAAGAAGCATTGCATAATTTATATAATATTGATTTATCTAATTTGGCATAATTATAGGCAACGCTGCAATTGAGTTATTTGATGTTTTGCTTTAAATTTATATTTCTGATATTGCAATGTATGAGTCATTAGAAAAGCTTTCTAATAGCAACAATTGTACTCCCAATATTTTCCTAAAAAAATGTTGTCTTTCCCTTGCTTACCCCATGGCTTGTATCTGTCGCTTATCACTAAGCAAAGGAGTAATCCCTTCTTTTTGAAAAACTGCTATACCTTTATTCAAAAATGGTAATAGTTCTGATATAAACAATTACAGACCAATATCATTAACATTTTCCATTTCAAAAATCGTAGAAACCTTTGTCAAAAATAGACGAGAAGAATCTGAAAATTATATTCCCAACAGCCAACACGGCCTTAGAGAAAATAAAGGTGTTGTGACTTTTATGTTAGAATTAGTAGACGACTGGACACCGGCCCTAGAAAACAGGAATTGCGTTGACATTGTTTATTTTGACATTGCTATAGCATTTGACACAGTCAGTCATAAAATATTAATTGAAAAACTTAAAAAAAAACCCTTTATTGAAATGGATAAATGATTTTTAATATTTAAGGCAACTGTCAGTTAAAATTGAAAATAAATTTTCTTATCTTTTAACCATAATGAATGGAATCCCTCCAGGCTCTGTTTTAGGTCCCCTATTATTTAACTTTTATATTCATCATATTGTACCTAAAAATTTATTTAATGATATTTAAATCAAGTCTTTTGCTGATAATGCCAAAGAAAAATGAGTACAAACATTCTGAAAAAAATAATTCTATGAAACTTTAAAATTTTATTAAACATTTTAATGAATGGTGCTCCAATAACGCTTTGTCAATTTCAAAAATAAAATGTTAAGTTTTACACTTAGGCCCTATTAATGCAAAATATGACTATACAATTGATAACTTACCGATTGCCAAAGTACATGATACAATTAGAGATTTAGGACTATACGTCACCCCAAAATTAGAATCGCTTACCCATTTCAAAAATAAAAGTATAAGATTATAAACAGTTTCAAAAGATTGAGATTTTGTAGATTTAGGCTTTGGCTTAGTCACAGTTTTGCAGTTTCTCAATCAATAAAGGTCAAACCAAAGGGAATGTTAAAAATTTGTAAACCCATTTCAGGCTTAAAAATATGAAAAAATAAAACTACATAAAGACAAAACAAACAAGAATGGGACAAAAAACTAAAAAGTAAAACGGTGGGAAGACAGAACGACAAAAACACAATTGGCTTAAAAGACTAAGAAATAAACGACAAAAAGCCAAAAGATCATTGGACAAAAAGTAAAAAAAAAGCACAAAAAGGCCAACAAGCACAGAACAAAAGACTGAAGGACAAAAAAAACTAAAAAGACAAAAAACCAAAAGGTCAAAAAGCGGCGAACAAAAAAAAGGACAGACAAAAAAGGCAAAACAAAACCAATTTTAAGATATTGCTAAATTTTAGGATTTTCAAACAACAAAAAATGAAGGAATGAGTCAATATCTTATCACTTTTTCTGCATCTCACCATTAAATATTAGCAAATTACACACACGTAAGAACTATTAATAACCGAAATGCACAAATTCCTTATTCCAAAAACAATATATTTTTAATACAAAAGTGAATTATTATTATATTCGACGCTGTCACGCGCCAGAAACAGCGGGCGTTTTCGGCGCGCCAGCGCCCCGCTCCCTTCAATTGTACATATAAAGCCAAGAATAAAACAAACAAAAAGAAAAGAATTAACAAAATACTCAAATATATAATTTTACTAATTCATTTCTTAAAAATAAATTCACAAACCCTAACACTCAAACAACTACTTTTGTGTTTGTGTATAAATGTGTGAGCGCTCTTTGAAAGACACATTTTTGTTCGACACACGCAATTGTTATACACAGAAGTACTAAGAAGATTGACATGATTAAATTAAACATTATATAATACATATAATATGTTTTCGACATGACCAAATTTCAAAAATTATTTTTTTATTTTTGAGTTATAGTTTAAAAAATTTTATTAAGGAATAAAATGGGAGGAAAAAAATTCATTTCCAGCACTTTACAAACGTCATAAAATAACATTTAAAATTTAAAAATGTCGGTAGTTGTTACAAAAAAATTATTGAGAATTTTTATTTCTAAAAGATACTTTTGAGAAATCCTGTAATAAATCTAAAAATAATGAAAAGAAGCCAGCAATAAGTAGTAAAAAAAATTTACGCGTAACTCTAAACTTTTGTATTGAAATAAGCAAAACGCTTGGTCAGAGCTAGGGCCGAAGCCTAAGCCTATGACAAAGACTAAAAATTTGCCTAATTGTTTCTTTAAGTTTAAGTTTAAGCTCAAGCTTCAGCTATGGCTTAATGAAATTAGAAACATGAACCAAAATACACTAAAAATGAATCAAATGCGATGTAAAATTTTAACAAAGGCCGTTACAGGTATGCTAAAAAAAATAGCAGCAAGACATACAATGATGGACTTTTGTAAATTGTACTGCAAATCAAAAGAAAAATGAAAAAAAAAAATAAATAAATAGATTAGTGCATTGTAAGGACCTAATTTATAATATTTAATTACTAAATGATGTATTTGGCTAGCTCATTGTGAATAAACAACAAAAATGCGTTGTATAACTATAAACAATCTACTACAAACAATCTACCAACTTATGTAAATTGTCTAAACAAACTTTCAATCTAAAAAAAGGAAACACAAAAACAACAATAACGAGCAAAAAATAAATGTTAAAAAATAATGTACAAAACAGCAAATATCTATAATGAAAACAAAAATAGTTTTAAAAAAACATTCTAAAAACAATAAAAAAATTTAATATAAGCAGAAAAAAAATAGTCTATACACAACATCAAATATTAATAGCCGCCAGACAAACAGACAAAATGGACACAAATGTAAATTTAAGAAATTCGGACAAGTAGAAAATATTTGCCGTAAAAAACCCAATAATAATCTAAAGCAAAAAAAATATACGCCAGTAGAAACAAAAGGGGCGTCGAGTAGGGAGAAAAAAAACGCACTTATGTCAACGTCTAACCATTTTTCCACAAGCTTGCCGTAAAAAGTAGTTTTTTGCCAGCTTTCGACGCGTGCATAAAAAAAGTGCAGAAAATAACTAAAGAAAAAAGTGCAACTTGTGCGTTGTAAAACAATTTGCCTTTTGGCAAAGAAAGAAAAAAATTGAGGAGTGGCGCTAAAAAAAATAGAAATTGCACAGTTTAAGAAAAAGATCATTTTGCGCGGAGTGCAAAAAAGAAGCTGATACAGAAAAGATAGATAGCTAAGAAAAAATGATTAATGAAGCCCAAAAACTAGAGATAATACAAGAAAAAATATAGGTAGTTGTTTGTCTCAAAAACAACAAAAACGACAATGGCTTATAGCAATGAAGCAGCTGCGACAATATTTCAAACACAGTCGCCGAGAAAGAAAAAATACGGCGCAGCTAGAAAACGTCGGGAATAGGCAAAAAGCAAACAATGAAAAGTTGAAAAAATTATTTTGATGAAAAATTTTCAGAAACGAAAAAATGCCATAAAAATAAGAATAACAACAAAAAAGCATAGAATAATAAAATTGCGTTGTATAAAACGCAAAAATGCTTGCAAATAAAAAATAATAGCTCATATGTATTAGACAGGCAAAACGCATAATGCAAGAGTGCCAGATTAGAAAAAAAAACAATGCAGCACATTTTTTTCTCGAAAAGCCAAAAATTAAGACAATTTTTAAATATGCGCCAAATTTGAACTTTTGGCATCCTGTATGATTGTAGTTATTTTTGATGTTTGGATGCTTTGATTATGATGATCGTGATTGCTAATCGAATTTACCTCAATCCACACCAAACAATGGCGTAAAATGTCCAAAACTCGCCTTCAATGGCTTAATAAAACGAATAACCGGTTAAAAATGGAAAATACAAACAATCGACCATAAGTCCGAGCTCATAAACATTACCGGCCTCGGACTAACGGTATTCGCTTTCAAATTTATTGCACTATTTATTACTAATGCATTCATTGTTAAGAACTGATGACTACATGACGAAAAAACCTACTATAGGGTCAATAAATTGATCAAATTAGTCATCTTTGCCCAATAAAATGGCGTATCATCCAATTACTTTTCAAAAAATCCTGCCCAGACAAAAATAAGAAAATTATTTGATTAAGCATAAATAGGACCAGAACAAAATACAGAACCGTCATTCTGTCCCAAATTGAATGCTCTTTTGAACCAATACTCAATCACTGGGCCACCACAATCATAAATCAAAGCCGTTTTCTGCAAGTCAACGGTGGTGTCCGCCAAAACTTTTTGCTCCAAGATAGACCAGACGGATTAGTCCAACGGGTTAAAATCCGGTGATATTGGCGGCCAAACGTCTTTGTTCCAAAACCCGGGAAACAGCTCATTGCAGACGGCGATTGTGGAGTTTGCGGAATGCGCCGGCGCCCAGTCCTGCTGAAGCGTAAATCCAGCTGGGCCAAAATGCCCACGGGTCTAGGACGTCCCGAAGAACTCGCTGTTGGTAGCTGGCGGCGTTGATCTTGACGTTCCACTCAATAAAGTCCAGTGGCGTCTTCCCGGTAGCATAGACCCCTCGCACATCGCACCTTGTTGATGATCTCCGGAGTGGTTGCTGTGGTTGGACGGCCGCTTTGAGGACGGTCCGCAGTCCCACCTGTTTCCTTGAAACGTTTCACGGCTCTGGAGACGCTTGCAGATTTGAACCCAATGTCGGCCGTATTCATTACTGCTCGACCACAGTGATACGCTCCTTTTCACGTTCCATAATTCAAACACAATTGAACAAAAACAAATAAGTAGAACATTTTATAGATCAAAATTACACGAGGAATTTAGTAAAATGGTCAAAACTAAACAATAATCATAAGAACAATTCCATAATAGCGCAAAAATAAAATTATCAGAATTTTTCAGCCACCCTGTATTATATTATAGATAATGATGCATTAACACTTAAGCCCAAAAACAAAGTTTATAAAAACACGTATGTTAAAGCAAAAAAAAAATCACGTTTTTTTTTGATGTTTTTCTTTTATTAAAACAATCCGAAAAACCATTTTTGCAAACTTAATAAAAAAAAAGTGTTCTCAACAAAGCGGAAGGAAGGAAGGTCACGCAGACCAATATCTACAATCCTTACGGGAAATGAAATATTTCAACAAATTAAAACAGAACAGTAAAAAAAGGTGACTTTGCAAAGATCTTCGATTAATTTGCTTAACCCATTATAAATGTACTATTAAAATGCTTTTTTTTTAATTAAAAAAACAAATTAAACATCTTCTTAAGAAAAATCTTTTGTCTATTGCAAAACACATAAAGAATCAGTTCTTTGTAAATTCTTATTTTCGATATTCAGCGATTTTGGCAAACTCTAAGACTGACATCACTTTCTGTTTATTTTATCAAAACAACAACAACTGAAAACAACTAACAAAATTTATGAAGAAAAAAATTTTTTATTACGGTATGATGTTGTGGTTGATTAGGTTGTAACATAAGTTTGCGAAATTTGCAAATGAATCTTTGTGGCGACAACTCTACCAACATATTTTACAATCTAATACAACGAAGGTGCACATGTGATGAAAATAGTCATGAAAAAACACAGCAAACAAAAACAAAAATTATCACAAAAAATAATGTAATAAAAACAACTTTAGCCAAAATTGCTAATCGAATCTCTTATCTATTGGCTTTAACAACGAAAAGAAATTAATTGATTTAACAACAACAACTAATCCACAACAAGGATGTACAACTGAGTAGGGGCTAATGAGTTCTTTTTCTAAACTTTAAGTTTTGCAATAAAAAAAAAATTTTTTCGGATTGCTCTTCTTTCCTTTCACAACTTTTTTTTTGGGAAATTAGGAAGGCAATGGGGGGGTGTAATAGAAAAAGGGAAAAAAGACCAGCCGTTACAAAGAAATTCAAAACAGTGTTTGCATTTTGGAAGAATGAATAAACAATAATCTGTGGCGTTGTAATTAAATTATTGTACGGATTACACAATCGCGTGGTCTTTGTGGTGATATGTGCGTATACGACACGTCCAAAAATGGCACCATAGAAAAATTGGGCATGAAGTCGTAATACAGAAATTTTTATGCTCTTACATTACTAAGTGACTGAAGAAAATATTGGAATTAAGCTTTTCGTGTCCCAATAAATTTTGATTTACTTCTTTTCAATATCATGCAGCAATTTTGCGACATTTTAGTCTTACAAAAATCAGCAGGACGACTGAAGCAAAATTAAGATTTGTCCACGGAATGGCTGGGTAGGAATACTTATGTCTATCATTACTGGTTTTTGATAATTTTTATAATGTCCTACAGATAATTGCTAACATATATTATATATAAAAATGTGTTAAAACATGCATTATTAATCATTTTTTATTATAAAAGAAAAAAAAAATTATCCTATAGGCAATCACGTACATACATTAGTAAATTGCCTAAAAATATTTTATCAGCCCAAATGCTTTACCTTTAAATAAACAATCCAAGTAAAAGCACTCAAAGCGTTAACGTTTTATTATTAACCTCAATCCATTCCAATCCATTTCGACAACGCGTCATTGGTCAACACCACAAGTTTAACGACACAATAGCAATTATTTCCCCAAAGCAATAAACATTTCCTTTTTTTTCGAATGGTTTTAACTTGTAACCAGTGCTTTCATTTGAGTCCAAAATGAGTCATGTGAGTCCAGCTCCACTCAAATGAGAAACAAGTCTAATATTGATTTTTATACCATGTACTGATTTGCAAATAAGTCCAATTGGATGATTCGAGTTAAACTCAAATTTGTCTATTTGAGTCCAGCTGGATTATTTGAGTTCAAACTTTTTAAACAAGTAAAAATTAATAAATTAAAATTGACCATTGTTTGAATTAACCTTTTAAAAAATGTATTGCGGCAATTCTTCTATCCAACGCTTTTCCGGTAATCAAAACATATTTTTTATTATTAAGTACATAAAAGTATAGGTATTGCATTTAAAAAATAATAATATATTTTAAATTTATTAATGCAAACAATTTTTATTTTATTTAAAATTGGCCAATAAAAAGAAAAAGAATAAATAAATATTTAATGCAATTCACGAGACGCAAAAGAAACATGAATGAATCGTCCTGCAAAGCAAAAACCATCAAATTTATTTTTAAATTCAGCGACTTCGTATGCTGTCAAAAATTTCAAAAAAATCTAAAACATTATAATATTATACATTTACATTTGAAACATTAACAGTCATTTTTTTAAATAATGAATTCATTTATTACATCTAAAAGAATTACCATTTTATAATGCTTTGACCTTGCGTTAAGCCATCCAAAAGAAATAACAACTGCAAAGCCTGATTGACTACGGATCTCATGGATTACATTTTGTACATTGGTGCTAAATTACTAAATAATTAAGTAAAGTTAATAAAATAATTTTTGATACAAAAAAATTTGTCGAAAATGCAGCAAGATGTAGCGTCGCTACCCCTGCCGTGTGTTTTGTCCCCTCTGCCAAAACCAAAAAGCTTCAGCCTTGCATTTTTGATGGAATGTTCAAAGAAATTAATATTTCTGAAAAATTAAAAAGTATGTATGATAAAATTTTAGTGTTTTAATTAGCTTACGGTTCATTATAGCTTTCTTTAAAATAAAAAATTTTCTTTTCAAATTTTGGAGCTGTAAGAATTGAAATTAATACGACTCATCCTAACAGGAGGATAATCTGAGTCGGTTTTGTCTACGTCGTTTGCCACCCGACTCTGCTCGTCGCGCTTTGGTGAAATTAAATCACATGCCGCCGCCGCACATTGAGCAGCGTTTGCTTTTAGTTATTCTCTTTTAAACTTTTTCAATCTCATTAAAGTAACTTTTTATATTAGTATTAATTATGGGAAAAACGTATTCGAGCACAGATGTAACATAACAAAAATAAAGTTTTATAAGAAATTTCGGGTCATTTGATTTGAAAAAACGACATAATTTTTGATATGGGTAAGCGATTCTAATTTTGGGGTGACGTATAGTCCTAAATCTCTAATTGTATCATGTACTTTGGCAATCGGTAAGTTATCAATTGTATAGTCATATT
>JAWNMF010000613.1:0-59687 GCA_035044305.1 Drosophila nigritarsus
TCTTATTTTTGTTTTGCTCTGCTTTCTTTATTTTTGAAAGTATTTTAAGGATGCTGCAAACAGCTGGAGGGAAAAGTACGACCAGTCTCAACAATTGTTGCTTGATCTCGAGAAAAAGTCGAAGGAAAATTACAAATTACACATCTCTTCGATGGCCGTTGCAGCGGTAAATTTTTTTTTGCTTTTGGTCATTTATTTGCGTTTTGGCTTCAATGTGGAATTAAGTTATAAACAGTGCTTTGATTTTTTACCGTTTATAAAGAGTTGGAGTAAAGAAAACGTTTTCTCAGTTGTTAGCCCAAAATTTAGGTTGGCTATAGGTTAAATTTTTAGGTTCGCATTTAGGTAGAAATGGTTGGCATTATTTTTAGAAAATGAGTCCATTTTGTTCATATTTTTTGGGTGAATGTTTACTTTGTTTTAGCTGTCAATTAGTGCTTCTTTTTAAAGCATTGATTATCAGGAAGTTTTACTCATTATTTAAGGATTGGCTTTACGCCTTATAGCGATTTATTAAAGATTTGATTTTGTTTAACACTCATAGTACAACACCTAGTATATGCTTTGATCGACGTTAATTACTGAATGCAACCTTTGATTTTTATAAAATTTTGTATACGTATACTCAAAATATTCTTTCAAGTAAGTTACTAAGAATTTTTGTCTGGCTTAGTTTGACCTGGCGTAAAATTTTTATTATTTACGTTTTTTAAAAATGATAGACGGGGAATTTATATTTTCTTATTTTATAAAATTAAAGTTGCAAACCGTGTATTTCATTAATTTTTTTAGACTTTTTCCAAAAACCAAGAGCTAGCCGAAGCGAAAAAATATTAAATTGGAGGCGAAGTTGGCCGACTTACAAAAGCACAATGAGGAATTGCACTCAAAGTTGGGCAAGTCTGAATCACGGCCAAACATTTTAACGTGTAAATCGCCAAGGCTGTTTACTTTTGCCGAATCTTCTGTTCGACCGGACTTGCTGGGAAACGTAAGGTGTTGAGTCTTAATTTAACATAAGCCTCTGGCCGAAAATCATTTAAAATTTAAATTTTAAATATTCTTTAGAAAATTCAAATATTGCTCTAACCTTTTGATCATTGCATCTGTTTCTAAACATAATGGATAAGAACCTTATGGACAGGTAGATGCCATAGTAGACTTTCTGAATTGTAATTCATGTGTAGCAACCAGTGTTGGGTGAGTGTTTATTAACCCTCTCTATTTAATGAACTCTTACCCGTTTAGCAACCAATGCCATTTTCATGTTGTCTAACGTCAAAGAAAGAAAAATGGAGCTTCAAATATAAAGGCTAATAAACAATTACCGAAGACTGGTAGCAATATAAAAGGACTTTAGCAAATGGATCACTGATTGCAACATTTTAACGATATATTTATTTTATCTTGATCAAAAGTTGATTGAAATGGTATCAAAAACGCGGCTCAAAATGTCGGAAAATACCGGTTTGCTTATATTTTGAAGATTCAGGAATTGCAGGGCGTCCTGCAGTGGTATAATGGTTTACCCTTCGCATTTTGCTTTTTTGCTTTGAGTTTGACTTCCGTCTGAAATTTTTCCTTAATACAGCTATATTACAAAGTTCATTAAGTTCAACAGTAGCCAAAAAACAAAAATAGTATCCACACCAATCTTTTAGTAGTGGGGCAGTCAATATTTGACAAATATCATCAAACTAATGGAATTTAAATTCATTTTCGGACAAAGAGGCATAATAAATATGAGAATTTTTAACCTTTTTAACATAGGTGATAAACTTTTAAAGTATAACTTCAAGGCCCATGGTCGACCAGTTTTAAATTTATCACTCGGTTCTTTTTCGAACTACAGGGAAAAGATTTAGTCAGCAAATTCAAATTTTTAGTTAAAGAAGTTCCAACGGTGACCAACTCCAAGGTTTTTAAATTCCTGTAAAATATTCGAAGACTTTCAAAAATTTCGTAAAATATTTTAGCACCACGCCAAAATTTCACAAATTTATCACATTTAGTAAAAGATGATGAAATAAATCTTTTGTTTAGTAACTTTTGAAATTTTTCTCGTGTTTTGATTTTGTGAGAATTCGAAATTTTTTCATACAGCTATAGCTTGTTACAAAATCTTTTACCCTGTTGAACTACTTGGACAGATTGCCAAAAATTCAAAATTACTAAAAGTTCAAATTACTTGTGGAAAATTTTCCAAAAATGCTCATTTTTGCGAAAATCAAAAACTAAAAAATTTTTCAAAAGTTGAAAACCAAAAATTGAAAGGTAAAAACTGTCGAAAATCGAGAATAGTTTCTTCCCTGGGCTGTATCCTTTGAACAGGGACAAGTTCTGCCCATGTTGACTCGTTCCTTTAAAACCTTAATAACTAAATTTGTACCTAATCAAATTGGCAAACTCCATTCTTAACATTACTCGCGCCCAAACCGAACTTGCGACTAATTTAGTTGAGCCTAATAAATGGGTCTGACGCCTGAACGTAACTTGTGTTAATCTACTCCAGGTTAGATGAACTTACGCATAGTCAGTGCTTTTAATGTAAGATTAAATGTATAAGGATATACTAAAATATAAAAAACAAATCTCGATGCAGTTTTTATTTATAAACCATAATTTTGCGCTTTGCGTACAAGTTTAAGCTTATTAAACTAGAAAAAAACAAGGCACATATGATATGGTTCAAATCAATAAGCTTGACCTATTTTAATTGATTATTTTTACTAAAGACTAAAAAAAATGGCTTGTTATTTTTGCTCACTTCTTTGGATTACTGTTTCATATTTTTACGAATCACAGCATTTTTGCTGAGTTGGCTGATTTTTGTTCAAAAGCCATCTAAAGATGAATCGCATTTTTAAAAAGTTTGGGTTTCTTCTTTTAATATTTAACCGAATGTTATTTTCCTTTTACAGACAAAAATTATAAGCTACTTACGTCATTCTATATAATGGTTTTTACAAAGAAGACACGAAGGCGATAGGGAAGACATCGGAAAATGATGAATTAAAGGATATTACTTCACAAAAATATTTTTTTTATCAAAAATTACTTTGATTGAAAACTTAGCGTTTTTTTGCGATTTTGAAAATGCTAAACAGCATTAAAAGTACTTTTAACGAATTTTCCATTTGGCAAAATTTTGCCAAACCGTTTTTTAGTTTTATAAAGAAGTATTTGTAAAATGATTCTTTATGAGGTATTATTTTGTCAATATTTTAGGCATCGCCGGAAATTGAGTTGGAGTCGAACAATATTTTTGCTGGGTTTGAACCGCCTTGTACTTCTTCTGAATTGAAATCGCATAGCATTGCTGTTGAATTAAAACCGCCTAGCGCTTCTGTCGAACTGGAACCGCCTTCTGATAGATTTTCTCCATTTGTACTACCCAAATTTCCCGCTGCTAAACTGCCGCAAAAAAAAGTTATTTTTTGTTATTTAATTTGAATACAAATAGGCAATTTGCAGACGTCAAAAAATTTAATCTTTGATTTTGGAAATTTGTTTAAATTTCTTTTTTTTCATGCTTTACAAACTTAAATGGAAACATAACAGATTCATTTGCAAATCTTATTTAGTTTTTGCTCGATAAAACTACAATTTCCGACAATGACGCAAGGAAAGTGTCTGCGGAACCGACAACTTCGGATATTATGGCCAAGCCATCTGAAGAAGTTCCAATTATCAAAAAGGTTTAGTCTTTAATGTATACATTTTGGTGTATTTGCTTTTATTTTTTGCTCGGGATGATAGTATGAAGAACTTTAAATCAGGTTTTAAAACCTATAAATTTTATGCAATGCCTCTTTTATGGGTTGGACGCAAAATTTAACGCTAAAAATGTTCCGTTTTGCGTCCGATTTGAATCAAATAATTTTTTTGCGTCTTCTAATGCATACTTTCAGAATATTTGGACGCAGAATACAAAAGGTTAGCTTAAATTGACTTATTAATATATTTGTCAATTTTAGAAAGCTGCGGGCCAGCCAAAACCGAATCTTGCTCCCAAAGTGTCCATCAGCGAAATTTTCAACATGACGTATGCGTTTTTGCAAGTTTTGCCATTAATAATTTTTGATTGGTTTAGGTTTTTGCGGGAAATAAAAATGTTGCCAATGCTGGAGCGCTGTGACGACTTTTTGTTTACAATGCAAGTTTTTTTTAACAGTTTTAGATATCATAATCCTTTAGTCATGTTTTCTTGCTTATTTGACCGTAACAGAAAGAGTTGACGCGCAGCTTTTGCAATTCGCGTCGAAACAAATTATAAACACAAATTCAGAAATAATAAATTCAAAATTAAAAGAGAGAACCGAGGGAAAATATCACAGATGGTAATTTTTTTTAAATGCAACCAGTGGTAGGTAATGGCTCAGTAACCCTCGTGTTTTTACAGACTATTTTTTCTTTGTTTAACGTCAGACAGAAAAAAGATAGCTATAAAGAATCAGAGGGCTATGGAGCCTTTACCCACCACTGGACGTTACACATGTTCAAAGACCATTTAACAGTCTGCTTTTGTTTTTACCAACGCTTAAATTTATTCACACTTTGCAAAATCATTAGTTGTAGATGGCGTTTGCCAGAACATATTTAAAATTTTGTTGATTGTTAAAAACGTAGTGTTGTTGTGATAAATTGAGAACGGTTAGACAGTGACAATCAATTGCAGGGTGGTCGAGTGTCGATTATACTTTCAATGTTTACTCATTTACGTTTAAAAAGTTTGTTTTTAGTTCAGTGAATGTGGTTCTTACGATTTTTAATTTGGTTCTATCGTTTTCAAAATAATGAAATTAAAATTCGATTAAGAAAAAAAATGGATCAGTCTTATAAAAACCTTACTTGGGGTCAGCTGCATTTTTTTACTTAATTTTCATATTTGAATTCATTGTACCAGCATATTTATATATTAAATAAAGAATAATTTTTTTATTATTTCTGAATGTTTTAAAAATTTCTATGTTTTAGAATGGATGAAGACTTTCCATCGAGTGCACCGAGCGATTCTCAAGCTCAGGTCTTGACAAACGATGAACCGTCTTCTTCTATGACTTCAACGTCTTTGTCTGGTGAGGTAAAGAAATCTGTGAAACCAAAATCGACGGAGAAATACTTGCATACACCATCGAAAGCCTTTAATGATTCACAACAGGCAAACACACTTGCCGTTGCTTCTTTAAACGACTCTCTCAGTACAAAACCTTCGATTTTAACTTTGGCCAATGACAATTCTTTAACGCCTTCTAAATCTGCTCCCGCACTCAATGTTCCGCAATCCAAATCGACGTTTGAAACACCTCTGAAAGCCAAAAAAATACCTGCAGCGGAAATTTCGTCTGTCAATCCAGCGCCTGTTACAAGAAGACGCACGTCAATTTTGGCTAACGGCTCGTTAGAGTCATCCGACGATGAGTCGGAATGCAAACTTTTGATTAAAGAGCTTTCGACATCTCCTGCGCCTTTCGTTGATGACGCGCCCACAATGAGTACTACTGAGAAATCTGAAGCGGCGAAAACACCGACGACGTTTAAAAAAGCCGCAGTACCCAATTCTCTTGTTCTGGATGATACATCGATGTCAAAGTTAGCGCCGCCAAAACCACCGTCGACAGCTACGCGAAAAAGACCTGCAAAGAATTTGCCTCAAGGCCCTCAAAAAATGGTCGCAGCGGAAATTTCTTTAGTGAATGAGACACCGACCGTAAGAATACCTCCGGCAAAGGCAAGTTCGGGTAAGAATGCTCCTGCCAATGTGACTGAATCTTCAATTAAAGTTAATGTGGCCAGAACAATTGACGTAGACGCTTTGCCTGCTCCAAAATCCCAGCGCAAAGTCAATGTCAGACATACAAGGCAAATCTTTTTTCATTTCCTTTCATTTTTCTATCGCTACTGCTAATTTGAACTTTTTGAGCGTTTAACTTTTGGAAGCAAAAAGTTTTTAACGTCGGAAATGGACGCAAAACTTGAAAATTGTGCGCGCCAAATTTAGCATCTCAAATTTTCGCGCAAAAATGCTGAATTGCACTATGCCGGGCTTACAACACCCGGACAAAGATACTATTTTGAATTAACCACTATTTTTGTTTGTCTAAGCCTAATTAAAATAATATTAAATGTTAGACATGGGGTTTACAATATGAATTTTGCTTGAGCCTATAGAATTTTGTAGCTGGACGAAAGTCACAAAATTAATTATAATTTTTTTATAATTTTTTGACTTAAATACAGTATCTCATAGTATTATTTTCTTTAATTTTTTTTATGCCGGGTGCACAGTGACATTTTGTGTGGTTTGCATTTTTCAATTTTATAAGGTGTAATTTTTTTAAAAGAAACCGCAAAGTTTTTTTGCCTCATTTGGAAGCTTTTGTTGCCACTTTTATGGATTATTTGTGCAACTCACAAATCAGTGAATGTTCAATGTTAGCAGTATTTTTAATGAAATAAAAATTATTTTGAAAAATGTTTTTTAGTTTTCCACCTGAAATCAACTCAAAAATTAGTTAATTTATAATTATTTTTCTTTCCGTTTTTTTTTTCAAAATAATTTCGTTATCTCGGTATGGTTTTGTTTCCCCCAATAAACCAAACCAACTAAATACCGCTAGTATTTAATAATCTGGTTTTGTAGGTCGGAGGCGAAAACCAATCCAAAATCGACTTCAAATGTAGCAAACGTCTTACTAAGTGATGACGCCTTGACTTCTTTACTAACAACACATTTCCGGCTTTCCATGACCAAAAGTCCTCGCCTTAATACGGAAGGCGTGCGCGCCAGCCTTTTCAAGGAACACGCCAACTTGTCTGCACTTGTTGACGTAGACAAAGTCGCCGAAGTGATGTGCCGGACCGCGTTGGAGGCGAATGTCGGCGACTTGTGGATGACTTTGAAGGCACAAACCAGCGCACGCGCCCGCCTTAAACAATCGTCCAATCAGGATATGGTGTTATCCAATATTGAGAAAAATTTTTTTCAATTTGCAAATCAACTTTTATCGGAGCCGGGCTGGGATACTTTGTTAGACCAATTTTCAAAGTATTCTTTTTACATTTTATAAGAAAAATGTGTAAGGGTTTGGCAAAAGCAAAACTTGATTTTTATTTTATTTTGAAGTTTGAATTTTAGTACTCATAATGTGGGCCTGAGAGCAGTCTTAAAGTGAGAAAATAAGTAAGATAGCAGCTGTATTAAATTATATAAAAGGCAACGATAATTTTCTGAGCCCAATTTGGATGTCTAAACTTAGTTACCGTAATTTTTGGCTTTGGCCACATTGGGCCAGGGTGCAGTGTGAGTTTTTTTCAACGAATTTTATACCATTCAATTCAGCGTAAAAAATTGGACAAAGGATCGGTCTTCTGAGTGTAAAGAGTGCTCTTATTTACTTTCAATGCAAATAAAGGGAAATGGCTCGGAGGTTAAGCCGGAAATGATGAAAGTGGGCAGTAGTGATGATAAAAATGTATTTATGTAAAGAAATCTGCAAATACTTTAATGTTGAACTACACCAGATATTTTCAGTACATATACTAAAATTTGCGTTTAGAAAATTTGCGTCAGAAGTGCTAAAATCGATAAATCAGCCGGAAACGTCTATTCAACATGTTTGCCGGAATTTCCGTCTTTTGACTGTTGCCAACGTTTTCGCCAAGAATGTTTGCTATTTCTATGCATATAAACGTTTAAAAAATTACTTAATACTGTTATTTCAGGCCAGACAATTGAGCACGTCCAGAGCTGAGGACGACGGCGCCGGCGATAAATCAAAAACTGACATGTTATTAAATTTGCTCACACTTTTGTTGAACAATCAATCTCCAAAAATGTTTGTTCCAGTCTTTTGTTACTTGATGACAATCGACGGCCAGTTGATTATCAATCAATTCCTTGAGCTCAACAACTTTGAAAGTCAATCGTCGATGAGGCACAAACTCATGCGTTTGCATTTCACAGACTCGGTCAGTTCTTTTTTTGTGGTTGACCAAATTGATTTGAAAGAAATTTTTTAAATTTAAATCTAAATTTATATTCTTCTTAATTTATGGCTGCTTTTTTATTTTTGAAACTATTTCCGTTTTTAGGCTGAATTTGTTAAGGTTTTGGCGGGTTTGTCGCAAAATCGTTTCACGCCACAGCACGCCGAACAATTTTCGAGTTCTTTGTTAGTTGTGCCTGCGGCAACTGACTTATTTGGTTGGATAATGGAGAAGATTGAAGAGACAAAACGTCTACCCGACTCCATTATCATTAAAGCCGACAACAATTTTTTGGTAATTTGTTTATTCTGTTTTGCCTTTTCTTACTTAAGAAAGAATTAAATGGATGAAAATTCGTTTGTTTGGCGAGGCATGCTTTTGTCAGAGCACTTTTTTATGTATATAATAATAATAGCTTTATGTTTATTTAAGTTATTATTTAAAATATAGTAGTTCGAACGAAACTCCATTGTGCTGTTTTTCATGTACATAGCTCGACATTTTGGTATACATACCATGCCGTTTCACATAACATAATATAAATAACTTATTCCTGCTTTTCAATTCCTTTCCAATCTGTTTGTAGATGACAAAATCACTCTTGGAGAAAATTCGCGACTGCATTGCCCTCTTTGCACCCAAATTCAAGGTTGACATTGATCGGTCGAGGATAATTGCCTTGTGTTTAACTGAATTATATTCGGCGCTGGCGACAGCGATTGGGGAGAGCACAGACAACGAAAGGAATGGTAAGGCGTTAATTTGGCCAATTTATTTTGTAGTTTTTTTGATTATTTTTTACTTTTGTTAATTTTTACCTTTGATACCTTTCTTTATTGACCAAAGCGAAAAAATCTTGCCACGAAAATTGGCGTAGAAAAAACAAAAAAAAATTTTTGTAAATTTTTAATGAAATTTCTAAAAAAATTGTTGAATAAGAAATCGTGGTAAAACACAAACCAAATTTTTTTTCAATTATTATAGGATGATTACAATATAAAAGAACTACGCAGTATGTTTTGTTTGTCGAACAAATTACAGTAGATTGTAATGCCAGACTCAAAGGTTTTGTGCTATGTATTTACAGTTTTTTGTGCATACTATATCTATTTGTTACACAATTACAGTATTAAATCTGCACTTTAAATTTAATTGTGTAGCTAACGTAGTTTTTAATGTAAAATTATATTTTTACGCTTTGTACAGCGATTAATATTTTTGGTGATTAGAAAAATGATGGATGGAAAATTTGGTGATGGAAAAAAATGAATTAGAAAAATATTAAATTTTAACATTTTTCATAGCCTTTAGCAATTTCAAGCACTGTTTCGCAGCCATCCTCCAGCAGCCTTTTCAGTGACACTTATGCCGGCAGAACTTTACATATTGCCGACGTCAAAGCAAGCGGTGTCGAAAATTTGAACAGCAAAGCAGCCGAAACTCGACTATCCGAATTGGCGGTGACCGATGCGATGTCGATGGCAAACATTGCAGTTCTGAGTAGTCGATTAGTCACCCCATATCTGGTCAATATACGTGTGGTCGAGCGTGTCGGGCACGTGGAAGGAATGTCCGTACAAATTGACAAGGTTTTTTTTTGTGTTAAACATTGAGCAGGAAGTTATGAGTGTTTTTTTGTCCCAATGCTTTTGAGGGCTTAATCTCTGACTTGATACTTAACGGTTTGTCGCGTTCTGTATCCTTTTTCCAGCGGTGAGCCAATAATTCATCGTATACGATTTTACTATTGATATTATAGGCAACAAATTTATATAAAAAAAAACTATTTTTCGTTTTCAAATTTTTGTTTTTGAATGGTTGTGTAGTGTTCTTGTAAGAGCAATAGAAATTTTTTATAAACAATTAAAGAAAGTCATAATTTTTTAACTACCGTATTTGAAATCGAATTATACCGTAGTGGAAACTCTATAATAAAATTTTCGTTTAAAGCTGTTTTATATTATTGGGCACAACTGTGTTTGCGATACTTTTCAACTTTGAATTATGCTTTAGCCGTACAGCCATGTTAAGTATTTGTAAAACAATACTGACATATTTGGTCTCTATACAATCTTACGGCGCTAACCATAAACAAAATAAAACGCACATCACTCACAAAAATTGGGCTGGCTCGTATTTTTAATTTTTTTGATTAAAGTTAGTTGAGAATTCTTCAAATTATTTTTTTTCTGTTGTAACAAACAAAAAGAAATATTTTAGATTACAAAATGCGTGGAGACGATCAAAGCGGTTTGTGTAGAAAACATCTTGCCCGATTGCGTTCCGTCCAACTTGTTGTGTTACGGCGTCGAACAACTGCTCAAGTCTTTTAATGTTTTTTGTGCAGTTTAAAAATGTTTTGGGTATTTGAGAAGAAATTGTTATTTACGCTTTTTGGCTTATTATTTAGTTGTTTTTTTGTTGTTATTTGTAGAAATTGTTTTAGTTTGAGTAGCGTGAATAAAAGGACTTGCCGATCTTTGTCACTTTTACCGGTATCGGCCGTTTTATTTTTGGATTGCAACACCAACTTATTTTAATAGATTGTGGCGCACGCGCGGGGATTTTGGGCAATATTAGTTTTAAGAATAGAAGAGGAATATGTTTTGTTTATAACATTTGACATGAGAAAGTTAGATCGATTGGCGCTAAGTTTAGCCAGAATACATTTTGCGTGACTTGGATTTTGGTTATCTATTCTTAGCTGAAGCCTAATTCACCCTTAGGCTCAAAGTTGTCGGTGGCTTAAGCCTAGGTAATGCTTTGGGTTTATGCTTATGCTGATTATTTTTGATTTAGCTGAAGGTTTTGCTTAAGCTATTGCAGTTCTTTAAGTTTGCCCAGCTGGTAGTGGTGTGTGATCAGGAAGACATATTCTCCGTGGTGGAACTTTTCCGCTGAATTTTTGGTTTAGGCTGATTTGTGCGGCTGTTGCGAATTGGGATAGGCTGACAGCTCAATTTTTGAGTGAGAGTTTTGTATGAAAATTTCAGGTTATAATCGCCGACTTAATGACTTAGGCCTTAATCGAGGCGTAAGCTTTGTCTTGCTCATGCTTAAAAATTGCTAGAAATTCTAGAAACAAAAAAGCTAGAATCTAAATCCAAGCCAAAGTCTAAGCTTAATAAGCTTCAACTTTAGAAAAAAAAACATAAAGACTAAGCTTAAGCCTAAGCCTGAGCTTAAACACAAACATAACCATCAGACTGTTATTAAAACTGAGCTTGAGCCAAAACCTAAGACAAGCCTAAATTCAATTTTAACCAGAGGACTGAGCCCACGACTAAACCTTGCAGCTTAAACTCAAGTTTAAGCCAAACTTTTGATTTAGAAGTAACATTAGTCCAAAACTATACGCACTGTCTAAACTTACACCAATAATCCAAATGGCAAAAAAAAGCACCAAAAATAGTAAAAAAATTGAATTATTCGCCACCGCCTCCGCCGCCACTAATTCCTCTGCCAAACGACACACCAGTTAAATTATTAGTATCAACACTATTTTTTTCAAAGCAAATTTTCATTTAAATTTTTAAAATTTTTTTGTAAATGTTGACAAAAATAGTGCCAAAATTTAAAATTTAGCAACTGTAGAAATGTAAAAATTTTGAAAAATACCGTAAGTGGAAAACAAAATTGACTGGTGTGGCGCAAACTGCAAAACTACCTATTAGGGATGGGAAAATTTGGAATTCGGAAATAAAAATTTCAAATTCGGAATTGAAAATATTAAAAGTTTAAAAAGTTCCATCTCTGGTTCGCGTAAAAAACGAAAATTGGGAATTTATGTGATTTTGGCCATTCAGAATTTGGGATTCAAAAAATTAAAATTAAAAAAAATCCCATCGCTGATACGAATACTGTAGAAGTTTCATATTCAAATTTACCTTTTCGCTGGATTGATGTTTGTTTTATCAAAAGTATCTCGAAGGCTGTAAGCGTTGCAGTCACACGGTAATTATATTTATCAAGCCCAGCGTCAGATGGTTTGATATGTTTAAACGTTTAGAAAGGATATATATTGACGCGTTTCCAACTGAAATACGACTAAATTGACTTTTAAACGCATTTTTATTTGAAGTCGACATTCTGACTGATTTTAATGTTTACAAGTTATTAACAGTGTTTTTACTAGAGTCGCAAATGCGTATAGACGGTTTCTTAGCTAATGCGTTAAATGCGATTTGCAAACTTATTTGTTAGTAATTTTGGCATAAAAAGGTAGTTAAAATGTCTCAATCGATTTAGCGTTTCCTCTTTTTAAAATTATGTGATTTTTTGCCAAATTGTGTGCACTCGTTTGTATTCAAATGAATGCTTTGGTTATTAAATATTACAATCAACATACGCCGTATTTTTTTTCACACACACATTGCCTGTAGTAATAAAAACGAATTATAATAACTGTTATGGCGAATGGAAATGTTGTAATTTTTGGAGCAGAGTGCTAGAAGTCATTTAATAAGGCAGCACTATTTCGAATTTAAATTTCCTTTTTGCTGCTAAAATGGCGTTTTTCAATTTGAAGCAGTTTAAGTGCAGCAAGAACACTTGGAAAGAGCGCTGATGCTTATAAACAACAGAATGATAATAGCGTTCATCACGCATTGCTAAACAAAATTGCAACATAACGACAAAACGTACTAACACAAAGATGGTGTGAGAACATCCGATAGCGCAATTACATATTAAACAGATGCAAGAATAAGCCAAAGCCTGCGTAAACTTTGGCTTTTTATTTCATTTATCTGTTCTTTTTCACTTTTTGTTAGCTTTTTATTTGGCTGAGACCTTCTAATAAAAAAAATATGTTATCCTTTTTAGAGAATTTTAAATGAGAAAATTTTGCGCCGGATTTGATAGTCGAGTGGTGCGGCGTTTACCAAAAAAAACGCCACAATGTGTTGCAGCAGTAGATTATCACAGTCTACAGCAAACTCAATGTTGTTAAGTGCGGGAAAATATAAATAATTTTTTCAATACCATAATTTTTATGACAATTACTGTAAGTCTGTTTTTTTTTTTTTTTTTTTGTGACAAATAGTTCTGCAAAAGATCAATTTGCGATAGATAGTTTTGCAAAAAAAAACACACAATTTTCCAAAGTTTACTATTAAAAATAAATATTTTTAGTTGTACTTCTGTTGTCTATGCACTACTGTCCGTTTGTCTTTTTTTTTCCCGCATTTTCTTGTCCGCCAACTTTCTGTTTTTTCTGCATAATGTTGTGTTTTGGTCTTGGTCTCTTGTGTTACACATTCCCGATATTTAATTTGTTTACCATGTTGTCTTCATTTAGTTGTTTTGTCCGGAATTTTTTAGACGACAAAACCTATATGTTTTTTTTAGCATCGTCAGACGCCTCTTTGTAAATTCTTTTTTTTACTTTTTCAATTAAATTTTTTTGCTTTTATTTATTTATTTAATATTGAATTTTTTTTAATTAATTTTTTTTACTGTTGACACTATCGGCCAGTAAGTGTCTTCCTCAATTCATGTCTCGTTTCTCTGCCTTTCAATTAACTTTTTTTTCGTACTTTTATTCCCTTTAAGGGCTTTTTTTAATTGTTTTAAAGCATTTTACGCTATGTTTTCTTATTTTAAGAATCATGCAGCTACAAACAAATTAATCTCCACAAAAACATTTCTCTTCGTATTCTCCTACTATTTTATCTTATTTACTTTATAAATCTTTTTTTTTTCTTTTCCGTCACCCAAATTCGGAGTATAATTCTTGTTTTCAACTCGCACACACAGACAACCAAAACATACGCCAAAGCCGAAAGCCTAGCAAAATACATAAAACAAAGCAAGCTGGAACATGTAGGAAGAGTTCACACTGCTGTTTTCACACAAACTCATATAAAAACCATTCAATGCCAATACATTGGCATTCTGTCTACTCATACTTTTTTTTTTACTCGTTCTGTTTCGTATTTTTTTTGTTACTTTTTCGTTACTTGGCCGACTTTTTATATTCTCTTTTTTTACGGCTTTTTTTCATAATTCTCATTTTTTACTTTTTGTTATTTTCACTTTTCACTTTTTTATATTTTAGCTTTTCTTGGGCTTTGCATTGGATTTAATGCGTTTATTTTTCTACACCCATTTTTACACGCAGCAGCCAAAAATAATAGCCATTTGCGTTTTTCTCAGTTTTTCGTTTTATTATTATTTTGTGTATATATTATGTTTTTTTTTGCAGGGGTGAAGCCTTGTTTTGAATTTTCATTATATATTCATCAGTTTTTTTCTTTTCATTTTTATTCCTCACTGTGGCTTTTCTTTTGTCTCCTTTTATTCTGTTGCAGACATTTTTTTGCCCTTCACCCTTCCCACCCGGCCTCTGGAATCAAAAATGGTGTGATATCGGTAATTTATTCATGCTTTTGTTTTGTTTTTCACGTGGTTGATCTCCAGCGATTGTGTGAACTTAGTAACCCTTGAATTCCGGATTAAAATTTATTATTTGTTTGTCTTTGCTTATCGGAACTTTTGCAATGAATTTGTTAAATTTTGTATGCTTTTAGTTTATTCTTTGGAAAAATAAGTTACGGCGTTGCCTGAACATAAATAGTAAAGGTCTTCCGTTTATGTTTAATCTGACGTTTTGGCTGCAAAACAAAAGCTGCAGGTCGAGTTGGCATTTGGCTCAAGTGGATAGTCACGCTTTCAGACGCCCAAAAATTAGCCTTTAGAAGTTTAAAATTTTGCTAGCTGTCAACAATTGCCGTTATTTGGTTATTTACCTTATGATTTACACTTAAGTTTACGCTGAATTATGTATAAACTGCATGGATTGAAATTGTCTTTACGCTTTGGCTTAGCTTTCAAGGTATAAAATACACGGGGCTTTCCTGCTACTTTTTAGATATCATACAACAAAATTTTTATACTTTTTTCCAGCTCTTAACCTTGATATTTTATTGTTTATATGGCTTATGCATTTTTGGAGTTTTAGGATTGGGCGTTTTAGATTGGACTCCATTTTTTAGTTTTGGATTTTTCCATTCGCTTTTTTACACAAAATTATTTTTCCTTAGAATTTATTGTAATGTAGTAAAAGTTCTCAAAAACATAGCGTTCGAGAACGCCAGTCTTATCAGTCTTAGGAAAGACATTCCAGCGGTTGACAGCTTGTCGTAGTTGCTCATGTGGTGAACAGTGGCGCAGTATATTCATGTAGTCATATATTGTAATAAACTTTATATTACTATTCGTATTGTTTAACATCACAATTATGATTAAAGTAAATATAGTGGGACTCCGCTACACCATTGGCCGAACCAATATTATAACTAAGATCGATTCACCCTACTATAATTAATTCCCTAACACCATCTTCAATTTCCTCCTACCATTCTACTATAGTAATAAGTTTTGCTTCAAAATTTTGCTTTTTTCAAAAATTCATACTGATTTCCATTTAATATTTTAAAAGCGGTTCGCCTAAGCAATTGTCTGTAAATCGAATAGGCATTTATTACAGCTATTAACAAGAATTGAATACAATAGGTTATCCTTCCGGTACAACCGCACAAAATTTTTTTCATTTTTGTTTTAAAAAAAAAACGTTCATTTTATTATGCTTATACACTCCAGCCGTAAACAGAATTGTCTTTTAATGCAAATAATTAAGTACGCTTTCGATATTTTGAAATAAGAGATGGTTAAGGCCTTTACATATGTATGGATAAAAACGTCAGTTTATTTTTCATTTTTCAAAATGGATAATTGTCAATAAATAAAAAAAAATTTTTAGGGATGCTTTGTTTACATAAAATTTTGTAAGAGGCCTAAACGACTCACTTTTTTTCCATCTTATTGTAATGATTCTCCTTTGGGAATTTTTTGGACTATACACTTTTTATGTTAAAAAATAAATTAATAATTTTTGGCTTTTTCATTTTTGTTTTTTGACAATTGCTTTGTTGGACTATTTGTTATTGCATGTTTAAAATTTGTGTAGCGCAAATGGTTTTGTGTATTGTTCAACAACGAGAAAAACTGTGTTGTAAACTGCAGTAATTAGTTTTTTTTTTGTTGTTAACTTTGTTATGCTTGCGAGCTTGTAAAATTATATGTATGTAACATACTTATTTTTAAACGAATTTATGCCTATAATGTTTTATTTTTTTGTTTACATTTATTTCTAATTACGTATGAGAAACGGCTTAAGCTTATGTTTAGGCTGAGGATTCGTCTTTTGATTAGGCTTAGACTTAAACTTGAGCCTAAGCTTAGAATTTACCATTTGGCTTAGGCTATATATTCGACTAGTTTAGGCTTAGGCTAAGTTTGGGTTTAAGCTTAGACCTCAGCTAAGTCGTATCATCAAATTTAGGCTTAGGGTTAAGCCTTTACTAATGTTTAGGCTTAGGCTTAAACTTGAGCATAGAATTTAAGATTTGGCTGAAGCTTATGATTCGGGGTTTTTTTTTAGGTTTAGGCTTAGGCTTCATTGTAAATATTTTTTGCTTTTTGTTGGGCATTCTTTATATGTCAAAAAATATTGCATTTTTTAGTAGTTGTTATTCCCAAAAACGTTTCAAAAATGCATTAACTACAAATTTAAAGCAACAAAATATATAACAAAGTCATTGCTTTTTAAAATTGTTTGTACTGGTGTTTTTTCAATATGGACATACGTCTTCCTTTCTTTTGACACACTTAATTTAACGCTGTTCTGAGAACTACTCCCACTTGCCTCCACCCAAGACCAAACATTAAGTTTTTCGAACTAAAATAAATTAGTTATTATTCACTTGTCATGTTCCTTTAAATCTTTTACATCTAAAAAAAAATAATAAAGCAAAAATTTTTGTTTCTTTTAAATAATTATCTTTTACTCAAAGAAAAAAAGATTTTTTTTTTCTGCGCCAAAATACCCCAATAAATTTTTGAAACAAAAATAGAAATTTCGTTTTGGAATTAACACTAATTATTTTTTTTCGCTTTTTCGACATTTTTGCGTATTTTTTTTGTTTGGTGGAGAAAAAATAGGATGTATTGAAAATGTAAGTTTGAGTAAAATTGTGTTCTTTATGTCTGTGTGCGCCGACTTATGTCCGGGTGACTGTCTTTCTAACTATTGTTTAGTCCTTCTTTTTTTTTTTGATTTTTTTTCCTAATTGTTGTTTTAACTGTCTTCGATTTTTAAAAAAAAAAATTATACTGCAGGCTAACAATGTATTGATAACTGCCTTTTTTAAGCTTGGGCTTAAGTTTTTTTTTTAGCTTATATGATTTTATTAAAAATGGTTTTATTATGTTGGCGTGGTCCGCGCTCCGTCTATACATTTTTGATCGGTGATGGAATTGTATTGCATTATACTGCGAGTAAACATTGCAGTTAAATGAATATTTTTGATCTTCGATTGTAAGAACACTTTTTCAATGATCAAGCAATGGCTAAGTTATCTGGTGAGTACGCAACATTTCAGCTTCAAATTCGTGCTTATTACTAACAGAATTGGGCTTATATTAAAAATCATCTCCATCAATTTACATTTAATGAATAATTTAATAAATTATATGATTACAAAAAAGAGTAACTATAACTCTAACATCAGAGTTAGGATTCTGAAATTTTTATTCACTCAAATATTGGAGAAAGAACTCTATGAGTGGAGGGCTTCTAATTGAGGGACATATTCTATCAGATGAAATACGGTATAAGTCTCTTTCTCCGGTGTCCTGTTGTGCCTGTTCCATTTACCATCCAAAAATAGGAGAGACATATATATTCATGCCAGTGGCGCGTTTTAGATAAGAAAACAAAAAGTCAAGTATAACATTGTAGTGTAGCACTGTGTTCAGGGCTTGGATTCATATTATGTGATGTGAGAGGTGACACAATAGTATCGTTAATAATATATATATATATATATATATATATATATATACAGTAATAAAATATAATATAGATGCGCTCACCACTTCCCCTCTCATTATCCTCTTTCTGGCCGTTCTTATCTTTTGGAACTGCCAAATACGGCTGACAGCTCCTTTTATAGTGTTTTGTACTCTCACTCTTAATGTCTGTGTGGTGTTCTCATACGCTATCTTTATGAGACGTTTCACTACAACCATATATAAACATTATTAACAATACTGTTGTATTACCATACATCACGTAATATGGATCCAAGTCCTGAACAAAGTGCTATACTACAATTCCATAAGGTTTATGATCATTTTTTAATTTACTCTGAAATGTTCGTACACAACAAATATTATTAATTTTTTAAAATTTTTTTAAGCAAATTTTCATTTAAATGTTTCAAAAAATTTTTTTACAAACATATTGTCAAAATTTAAAATTTAGCAACTGTAGAAATGTAAAAATTTTGAAAAATACCGTAAGTGGAAAACAAAATTGACTGGTGTGGCGCAAACTGCAAAAAAAAAAAACCTATTATTTGGGTCTACAGTCATTTAACGCTGCACGATTACAGTAGTTTCATTTGCACACATAAAATACTCTTATTATTTACAGTAATTTCTCTACTCAAAGTTTATAGTAACTAACTCCGCACAACTACAACATTTGTGTAATAACTGTAGTAATTACCACAGTAATTTTAAGTTCAATAATTACAGTAGTTTACTATCATCATTACACCCCGGCCTACTGTGTTTTTTCTTTTAATCCATGCAATTCGGAATTCGGAAATAAAAATTTCAAATTCAGAATTGAAAATATTAAAAGTTTAAAAAGTTCCATCTCTGGTTCGTACCCAACAAACATTTTAAATTTTTTTTTATAAAATTTTCCAACCATCTTTTTTTCATCTCAAAAGTCTTTTGAATTATCAAATTGAGCCCTCTTCATATGATCCCCCCACTCGCGGCAATTACAACTCTCGACAGTACACTCGCGTATTTTTGACTTTCCAATTTCGATTTGCGACAATTTCATGTCACAATTAAGTAACAATTGTCCACTTATGTGCAATGGCCATTCATAACATTCAATATGTCAACTGGAGTGCTGAAACTTTATTGTGCCACAAGTTGACATTTAAAATTTTTTGAGTTCACTGTCTCGAGTTGACATTGTCGCGAAATGTCATTTATTCTCCTCAAAACAGACCCTTTCAAATCGTTAGAGTTTAATAAGCAAAAATACAGTATATACTTTTTAACTGTATCGAGAAGAAAACGGTATGATTGATTTTTTAAATTAATTGGATTAAATTTTTTGTAGTATTAGCGGTGCCACTATATTTTTTTCGACTTGAACAATCTCCGGTGAAGCTGAATGACTTTACAGCTCAGAAAATTTGTTGTTCAATCACAACATTTAGCCTATAATCATTGAACTCACTGCCAGTTGTTAATAATGTGGTCAAGGCACACGGAATCCAGCAACAATACGCCCACTAAAAAGCCGCCGGTCACCGAAGCGACGCGACGCAAACTCGAAGAAGAGAAAGAAAAGAAGTTTTTGGGCGATTTGTCCTACAAATTGGATTATGACTTTGAAAAGCATAACGTAAGGTTTTTTGTTTTGTTGGGACTTTTTTGGCGCGCAGACTTTTCGCTGGCGGACTTTTTGCCGGATTTTATTTTAATGAATAACTTTTCTTAAATTTATATATTTTTAACAATTTTTATACAGTTTATGCAAAATTATACTGTAAAAAATGATAAATGCAATGAGGCAAAGAGTTATTCAATTATGGGACAAAAAGTCCGCCCGGTCAAAAAAATGTCCGAAAAAATATCCGCCTTTTATTATCGGGCGTCTCTTTAACCGCCAGTTTTTGTTTTTTTCATTTTTGTTCGTTAACATACAAAAACCCTTGCACTTTTTTTTGTAGATAGATACCCTAGCCCTTTCATTGGGACGGTAGTTGATTACTAATGAAACCAGTGTTAATATGACCGTAGCTTGAATTTTTTTTATTCTTTTTTCTCCATCTAATAATGTCTACTGTGTCTTACCACGGTCCTGTAGCCTAGGTTGAATGGAAATTTATTAAAAGCAGTCCTGATTCAATTAAAGCTATATTTTTAGCTGACAGTTGTCGTAGTCAGCGCCGAACAATTGCCGGCTATGGTAACACATTTTTTCTTATTCTATTAAGAAAAAATTATTTTAACACGTTTAGGACTTGGGCGGCACATCAGATCCTTACGTGAAAGTATATTTGTTGCCAGACAAAAAGAAGAAATTCCAGACAAAAGTCCAACGCAAATCTCTTAATCCTGTATTTAATGAATCATTCACTTTTAAGGTATTCCTTATTTATTTTTTACCGTAGAAATGCAATTTCAACAATGGTCTCGAAACGAATTACTGTGTATTGTAAAATAATACTGTGAAAAATAAAGTTGATATTGAGACATGTTATATTTACTGCATGGATTAAAAGAAAAAACACAGTAGGCCGGGGTGTAATGATGATAGTAAACTACTGTAATTATTGAACTTAAAATTACTGTGGTAATTACTACAGTTATTACACAAATGTTGTAGTTGTGCGGAGTTAGTTACTATAAACTTTGAGTAGAGAAATTACTGTAAATAATAAGAGTATTTTATGTGTGCAAATGAAACTACTGTAATCGTGCAGCTTTAAATGACTGTAGACCCAAAGCTATAAAAATATTTTATTCTCACATCAAATTTGCAAATGTTGCGCATTGAGAACAAAACTACGGTAGATATAATCGGATTTTGGTGTCCTGCTATAGAGTATTTACACCAAATCAACGCCCACCAAGAAAAACATGATTTTAGGTTCCTTTCAATGAAATCAAGAGTCAAACCCTCGTGCTCAATGTCTTCGATTTTGATCGATTCGGGAAACACGACCAAGTACGTTTTAATTTTAAAAAAGCCCATTAGCGTAATATTTTCACATGTTTTAGATTGGTCAAGTGTCAGTGCCTTTGGGAAAGATCGACTTGGCGTCTTCGATCGAAAAAACCGAACATATTGAAGCGCCTCCGGTCAGTTTTATTTTTTTTAGAAGTTCAAAGCGAAGAAGCTCAATACTGAATTTGGAAGTATATTAAGTTTTAGTTTGTTTAAATAATGAATTTTACTGATTCTATTTTGAAAAATACTAGTAGTACATTTGCACTAATGCGTTACGATATTTTTTTGTAAATAATTTTGAATTGCAAAAAACTATGCAGGTTTAAATTTTAGGCCATTTTTAGTAACGTTATAGTAATTTTCTTTTGACCATTCGTGTTTAAGAGGTAGTTTTTTTTTTCTCTTTAACCTACCCCATCTTTATTTTTCGTCAGAATTTTGTAGTTTGTGAAAGTCGCCAAGCTTTACGCCTAAATTAAAGCGCCAAAGTTTAGGATAACAGCGTTAGCCTGGGTTCGAGCCTACAACATTCACCTATGCCTACAGTATCTGTTTGAACCTAAAATTAGTATGTCAAAATTAACTCCTAGGCCTAAAACTAGTGTCGAAGCCTACATTTTTAAACTCTACTGTAATCAGCTAAATTTAATACAATTACGTAAGCTTACAGTAATTGACAAAAGCCAACAATTATTACCCAAACTTGCATAATTAACTTTGAATAACTTTACTCGCATAATACAAAAGCTAAGCCTACAGTAAAATCCTAAAAACTTAGATTAACTACGTGACCTTAAACCAATCGTCTAACATAAGCCTAAATTTAAGCTAAGGATGATTGTTTAAGCCTAAGCCTTAAGGAATTCCGCAATGCTAACGAGTTAGCTAAGCTCTTTCAATCTGCTAATAAATCCACAATTCAATAATGTACCGTTTGGTTTTTAGGAAAACCGTCTGGGCGATGTGTGCCTGGCGCTGAGGTATGTGCCCAACAAAAACAAACTTACAGTCGTCGTTATGGAGTGCAAGAACTTGAAGAAGATGGACGTCCTCGGATTGTCCGGTTGGTTTTGATTGCTTTTTTTTCTAACACTCGACAAACAGTTTTGGAAAATATACTCTGTTAATTTGATTGTGATATATTGAATATATATTGTGGGTTGTTTATCACTTTATTTGTGGTGTTTTCGGACGCAACGTTTACGAGATGTTTTACTACAGTGACAAGAAATCACCAAATCTTTGTTTAGATCCCTACGTCAAAATCTATTTGATGTGCCAGAACAAACGTTTGGAGAAGAAAAAGACGACGATCAAAATGAAGACGCTCAACCCCTACTATAACGAATCGTTTTCGTATGATGTAAACCCCGAGAAAATGCAGGTTTAACTTTTATTTTGTTGTCGCCCAAAACAAAAGAAAAGGTGGGATTTAGGAAAAAAAAGTAGTCTATTTTATATGGGCCAAAGATCAGTGGGAAAAAATATTTAATATTTGTATATCTTCATTGTCTTCTGATATTTCTAATCCTGTCGTTCAAGTAACTGGAAGTATATGATTATCGGTGTATAAACAATAATATAATAGTCGAAACCAACTCAACAAATGGAAATACAAGCTACTCTGTGGTCTCAATATATAACCACCATCAAAACTGCCACTTTAAAACTTATTAAACTCTATATACGTGCTACTTAAATTCTGTGCCAATAGACAAACCCCAATTATATTGTTGCAAGACAACCTTATGTTAGAAACAGTTTTAAAGCCTCACACAACATTTAGTAACAAAAAAAATAATAATAAAATACCGTAGAGGTCGAACAAGCGAGTGTGATATTAACTTAAAAATAAATCATGAACAAAAGGAGAGCAAAATTTTTCTGTTCAAAACAAATTTTTTTATAATTTTGCGACAGTAATTATTTTGCCCAAAAAATCGTTTTGCCAAATTTTCTTGAATTTGAAATGTTTAAATTTGAATCTTAAAAAATAAAAAATAATTTTTTTTTTGTTTTTTGAATTGGCGGTTAGACTCGACAGAGGAGGGGGGGGGGAAAGGGGGAGGCTTCTACGAAGGAAAGGACTATAATATTTTAATCACATTATTTTTAGTTCAATTTCAATTTTATGCGCTACATTATTTAAAATTGTTTTATTTAATTTTCGTACCAGTGCCATTTTCTTCATCTTTTAACCAATTCATTTCTTTAACTACTTAATGCATTAATTTTGTTTCATGTTGTCTAAGAACGAAACGTTTTCAACTGTCTACGGGCGGTTTTATAAAAAAAATTGGTCATTAAACACTTTCTGTTTAAGGCTTTTAATCGAAAAAGGGCCTCTATTAGAGAAAATACCGTAATTACGACTACTAAAAAATGAAAATATTATTTAAGTTTGAATCGGAGTCAATTCCCCTGCATTCCTTCCCAGCAAAATTCCCTCGCAATTTTTTTTATAAAGCACGTATTAAAAACTTTTAGAAAGTTCACTTGCACGTCATCGTCTCTGACTACGATCGCGTGGGGTCGAACGAGCGCATCGGTCAAGTGATAATCGGCTCGCAGGCGACCGACGCTAGCCTTAAACACTGGCAGGACATGCTGGCGACGCCTAGGCGCTCAGTCCCACAATGGCATACATTGATGCCCTTCAACGACGACTGATTCATTTATTGTGGTTGCACTTTTGTTTACCATCCAAATGCTTTCATCTTTTCTCTAATATTCACATTGTTTGTTCTCATAAGGCTGGCGAAGAGATTGAAATCTCTTTTAGTTTTGGGGTTCAATGCAGACAAGCTGCACCAACGCCAAAATTTACTACAAACAGGCTGTTAATTAATGACAAACAGATTGATCCTCTCAAGTTTATTGCTATTTATTCTACCTTTAGAGTTGTCAGGATTCAGTTTAGGATGTACGGATATTAGCAGCTATTTGTTTCGCAAAAGCTAGGAACACAATGCAAAAAAAGGTGCTTACACAAGATATTTATGAAAGAAATATATGTATACAAACATACAGAAAAGAAAAAGAAAATGTATAAAATGAAATTTAACAAAAAAATGAAAAGACCGTAGTTAGTGAATTTAAATTGAATAGACAATAATTGTTTTTAGTTCGTGTCAGGACCTAATTTAGTTTAAAAAATTTTAAAATATTTTACAATTGAGAAAACTAACAGAAAAAAAGGCTTCCCTTTACTTTTTTTTTCCTGTAAAAAGCGGTCAAATTAAAAAAAAAATTGAAAATGCAAAAGAAAAATTTTGCTACCGTTTCATGAGCTTCACTTATCCCTTCAGATGTTCAGTGGCATGTTCAGTAGTAGGAAAAGTAAATACGTTTTTTATACTCATTAGAAATAACGCAGGATATTAAAATTATTTGGTGCATTATTACAAAAATGGCATCAATCAGTGATGGGGAAGTGGTTTAAAATGGTTTGCGAACCAATGAGTTTTTTTTTGGCTTATTGGCTACTTTCTATCAACCATTTTTTTTCTGAACCACAAAACGATATATGAACCACGACTTGATCTGTCACTCTTGATTGGCATCAATATCTTCCAAAGCCCACAATTGTATTGTTCTCTATCGGTGTTGCTGTTTTCGCTAGAATTTTAACATTTGCAAGAACTGGTTCCAGACAAACATCTCTGAGAAGAAAAGTAAGCCAAACCTGCCCTCCCGGGAAAGGCACTCAATGGAAACAGCAGTCTTTAAACCGTTTCAATCAATATACACATCATCATCATTACCCTTGCAGCCCTTGCTGCTTTTTCTACTAGTCACTGCATTTGTAACATTTTTTAGTTCCTATTGGCTTTCTCCTAAAATTGTGTCAATTCTGTAAATAAATTTTGTTTAAATAAATTTTTATATTCCATTGGCTAAAGAAATAAAACTTTTAGGAATTTCTTATTTTCTTTTATAAAATTATGATTAAAAATATCGGAAATTGAGTCGATAGTGGTCTCGTGGTGTAGTGGTTATCACGTCTGCTTCACACGCAGAAGGTCGCCGGTTCGATCCCGGCCGAGACCTTTTTTCTTTTCTTATTTTTTAAAAGACAACAAAATGAAAATTAATTTGGTGCCGAATTATTAAAAGTCGCAAAAAAATGGTTTTTGTTTTCTTTAGAAGTTAAACCATATGGCCAATATTTTCGGTTTCTGCTTTTACAGTACTTTCAATCAATATTTTTATTACAGTTCGGCCGTTGTTTTTTTGAGTGAAGTCTGGCTGAAATGTGTTGAGAAAAGGCGCATCGAACGGTGTTATAATTGGGCAAATTGAACAGGAACGAGCCAAGGCCAATAGAGGAAAAATTTTTGCAGTTAAGAAATTTATCTTTTTTTGGGTTGAAACATTGTTCAAAATTTATACTTTTCAACACTTGTTTTGCAATTTTCATAACGTAATGCTAACATTTGGTCAATTTTTTGTATTTTAACCTAATCGAGTTTTTTGAAAAAGTGGGCAAAGCTTGAAAAAAATGACCAATGTGATTTCGATGCCCCCTTCAATTCTACGTATTTTTAATCTTAGTAACTTTTTTTGTAACTTTCATCTTGAAGTCGAAAAACTTGTGAACAACAACTTTTATTTAAAATGTTTAAAATAATTACAACAAAAAATTATTGTTTTTGTATACTTTACAAGCCAAACCAATTTTACGTTTTGACGACGAATGGCTCATGTAAAACAGATATTCACTTTGGGAAATACAATATCCACAAAATTTGGCATAATACATTACAATCCAAAATTCAAACAACAAAAAAAAAGAATCGAAGCAAAAAGTTTGGCAAAAAAAATCACACAAATGGGGGCGATCCAACAAAAAATAATAATTTTTAAATGGCATTTGAATGGAAAACCAATTATAAAAGAAAAAGAAAATCAACAATTTTGGAATTACAACTTATATAATCATTGATAGCCAAATAACAAGCACAGTGCTTTGGTTCGAGTTCAAGCGATTTGGTAATTAAAACGCCAAATTCCTTAATTGTTATTTTAAGGGCAATAAGGTTGGCTGCTGGGTACATTTGGACGCAGACATTTAAGTGCCGACATCAAAAAATTTTAGAGTTTTCTTTAAAGTTTTCAATTGGCACATAACAATAAAAATATATCAGTGTCAATGCCTTAATATTATTTTTATGCTCTTAAAATGTTAAGTTTGAACTTCTATTAAATAATTCAAAAAGTCAATTGAAGGCGTTTAACACTATGAATAACGGGTGTTTAGACGCCGCCAACTTCGCGTTCAAATGCTTAAAAGTCTAAATTTCGTTCTGACACTCAAATTTCGGAGCTCAAATATATGTCTCTGAAATTAAAGCCATTAGGGTACACTTTAACCGGCAAAAAATGGTTTTGTCGTAAATACAAGATCTATTTTAGCTTATTTTTTTTTAAATATTAATTAGTCCAAAATCTCAAACAAAAGCATTGATTTAGAGTATACCCCAAAGTCCGAAATAAAAATAGAAAAAAAGAGAAAGACGCGTTATTATTCAAGACGTAAATTGTATATTTTAAGAGGGCTTGGCAAGACTGATCTAATAGACCGATTGAGTGGTAGTTATTCAATAAAATGCCAGTTAATCCACTATCATAACAAAAAAGATCTAACTTTAATCTCCGTTCTATACAAAAAAAAGAAACTTTCTTCCGATAAATTGCTTAAAATTTTTTGGAGTAAAATAAACAAAAACAAAAGAAAACAATATAAATTTTCATTTTTTGTTTACTAAACGAAAACCAGTAGCATACTCACAATTGTAAATTAGATAGGCAATTGAACTTTAAAGTTTTCAATTGGCACATAACAATAAAAATATGTCAGTGTATTAGAATAATCTAGCGCATCCATGTTATTAACTCATTGTAAGTTTCATTTGAGTCCGAATAAGTCCAAGCGACAATTTGGCTTAACAAGACAACAATCCATAAACTCATAAAGCACAAAAGTATATAAAAAAAGCTTTGCTAGTAAATTGATTACAACAATGATTTAAGGCCCATATAAAACTGCGTTTGAACTCAATTCGGACTCAAATAAAAGCAATTTACAATTTAGCCGAATTTAAAACAATTGTTCAAGAAATTGAAAAACAGTCCCATTACAAGGAACACAAAATAAAATTTTAAACAAAATTAAAAACATAACAACTCAGCAAGTCCAAAATTCAAAAAAAATATGAGAAAGAATTCGAAACTTGTCCCGTGTCCAAAAAAACACTTCTTGACGCTAAAAAGAAAAAAATTATATTGTACAGGTACTGTAATGCATGAATAACAGTATTTATAAGGGTGACAATTACTATATACGCACAGGTATATAACTAACGTAATTAAAAAACACTATCGTATACATTTACCAAAAATACAGTAGTTAGTTATTTTTAATGTGGGACAATTTTAGTAAGGCGGACTTTTCGCCAAAAAATTTTTGGACGGATTTTTTGTAATTAAAAAGTCTGCAACCAAAGAACCTATCCGCCAGAAAGTCAACCAGCAATTACTTTTAATAAAGACAGGGTCCCAATATTGTAAGAAGCTTAAGTTGGTAATAAGACGTGTTTTGAACGCAAGGGATAAAAACGTGCTCCATCAATATGCGCTTGACCAAGCCCCACCAAATTTTTCAAACAAAACAAAAAAATTACCAAAAATGAACGGCGCTAAAGTATTTTCGACGTTGACGATGTCGCTGCGACGCTAAACTCCATGGCGCCGTTACTCTTTAGCGGCGGTGAGACACGCTCGTGCCCAAAATGATTGTTGTGCGAAAAGTGGTGATAACGGTGATGGGACAGGGAGGAGGGACGACCTCCATCAAAATGATTGGACACGCCGTTCGCCAAGCCAGTCGGTCCTACGGCAGTCGACTTCAAAACTTTTGGGCGTTCAATGATGTCAGCCGACTTTGAAGCAGTTGCCGTTTCTGGCAGCCCGGAACTGACAGCAGAAGAAAACGTTGACTCCACAAATTTCGAGGAAGAGAAGTTGGGAGACGGAGTCAAAGCCAATGACTGTTTACGCGACCGTTTCTCATTCTTATATTCGACGGTATTTACCTTAATCGGCAAAGTCGAAGAGACAGATGTCGGTATTTTGAGGACAGTTGCCGCAACTTTTTGTGGCGAACGTAGAAAGCTCGATTTTAGGATTGAAATTTTGTTATTCAGCAAAGCCGTTGGAGAAGGCATTGACGGCAAAGAAGTGTTGCGGGTATAATCCAAAAGTCTTTGCTTGATATCACTGCCTTTAGTGGTGTTGTCGGGCAAAGTGTTTAGTGGCGAAGCCTGAAAAATTTTAAAAAATTCATATGCTATTTACTCAGCAGAACAATATATATTAGTAAAGTGAGTGCTGTGGCAAATCAGAGATTCACAGATTTTTGTAAAAACAAGTTTTTTAATCAAATTAAACAATAGAGTAAAAACAAAAAAAAAAGAAAACACAAGCCTAGCACAGTTGTATGGCAAGGCTAAGGTTAAGACCACCAGTGTTTGGTTTGGTCGTTGACCCTCTCAACTGGCTTCTTTCTTTTGCTGACGATAGACAAAGAAAAACAGCATACAAAAATCAGAAAATCAGAGAGCTAATAACTCATTATACACTGCAAATGCCGTAAAATTAAAAAATATGTGTAAAAAAATAAACATTAGTCATAAATTGAGATTAGAAAGATTAAGCAAATAGTTTTAAACACCAATCAAGGCTAAGATTCAACTCTGATTGCGCTAATCGACATTTAGAAAATTTCATATGACAAACCGTGTTGTAACTTAAAAAAACAATGAGTCATTTGGGAAAATAACAAAATAACTTGCGCAAAAAATAGGCGAAAGATATTTTACATTTTTTATACACATAGCTCACAGATCCTCTTTGAATAAAATATTAAAACTCATGGCGCCATGCACTTTAATCACATTATCGCAAAGAGTTGAAAATCGCTAAGAAATGCAAAAAAATTCGGTCATTTGAAAATAATAAAGGAAGTTTTCAAGAATAACGACACGTCTGTCAAAATCAATAATTAGCGATAAAACTTTAAACTGATATTAAAACGGTACCTTTTGAGTCCTCTTGCGGCGCGTCGGTAATGGCAGGGATGGAATAAAATTTGGCGAGACGCTGCCAAGGGCGTGACTGGCGTTCGTATCCGTTTTCATACGGCGCAGGCGGCGCGCAGCCAAAGGCGTGGAATCTTTCGCAACCGCTTCCTAAAACCAGATTTCATCGTAGTCGACTAAAAAATGTGTTGAAGAAATAACGGAAAAAGCAAAAACGTGAGTGCAAAGAAAAGATTAAATAGTTTTTTACAAAATAGTACAATTAAAAAGACTAATTTATTATTCGACTATTATTTAACAAAAAACACGCCAAAATTAAACTCAATAGTTTGAGATTAAAAAATTAGTTGTCGTAACATTTCATAAAATAAATTTATCCACAATTTTTGTATTAGTAAAAAGTACTAGGACTTTTTGCTGCAGGGCTATTGATAGGACTAACTTTCAGCTGCGCAAACTATTCTTTATGGGAATCATTTTTAAGGAGAGAGAACGCCCGATGTGCAATTCGTGGAAGAACTTTTTGAAAGACGGGTTTAGTCGCAGATTATTCTTCATAAAACCGTTTGCATAAAATTAAAAAAAATTAAAAAATTGTCATTAGACAAAAAATCACAAGGAATTGGAAAAACAAATATACAAAATGCTCCTATATCTAACAACTTTGGAAAAACGTAAAGCAATAAAATAAAATGAACTAAAGCATTAAAGACTTAGGTCGGTAGCATCGTCGTTGGAATAAGATAAGTTTGCGCCAAATAGGCTAAAAATTTGCGCCAAACAAAATTTGTGGCAAAAGTAAATTTTTAATTAGTAAAAAAGTTACAAATACCACAATGAAGCGGTTATTTCAACCATTTATATACACACACACTATATACAAACACCGATAAACGAATAGATAAAAATAAGACAGAGAACTAAATATTGAAAACGAAATTAAATTAAACAATAAATACTTATATAAATATTACAGATGCAAGTAACGTAAGGTTTGTAAAAATTTTACGTGCTCTTTTCGCTTCTTTGGCTCCGTCTCGGTCTCCGACTCAGACGAAGAAGGTGGACAAGCGCAGTCCGAACATTGAAAGGCAAAGTTTTTGTATTTCTGTGGCATTTTTGTGAGAGGGGGGTCCAAACATCCAATGTGGTAATGGTGCTTGCAGGTATCACAGTAGACTAACAAGGCCGAGTCGATTGACTAAAAATCAATTTTGATTTAAAAGGTTGAAAAGGCAATAAGATTACTAAAAATTAGAAGTAAATGGCAATTTCTCTCATTTAGAAAATTTGTTGGAACAAACCGCTTAAAACATATTTTCAACATTTTCAGTATGAATCTGTTTGAATACATCTAACAAAAAAACGTTTTTGTTACAAATGTCCCGACATTTGAATTAAAAATTTTTATAATTTAATCCCCGTAATTTGAATCCATTTTCCACTCCGACTCCAATTAGATTCAAATGCCCGGTTTGAATACGTGACTCCAAATTTTGATCCACCTTTGTTAAACTCCGAATCCAAATTTGAATACGAATTCATTTCGGAAAAAAAATTGAAGGAATTCGAATTCGTTTTGTAAAAATTTTTTTTTAATCCGAATTTAAATTCGCAAATATTTTTTTTTTTTAATTTAAAAACGGAGTTGAAGTTAATTTAAAAAAAAGCAAATGTGAAATCAATTTCTTAAATTATTGTTTTTTTGAATAATGAATTCATACATATGTTTTATTGAATTCAAATTTTTTTTATTAAATTTGTTTTTTGTTGAATTCAAATTTATGTAATAAAAATTTCGGAGTTGAATCTGAAATAAATCACGACAATTTGGACGGCTTCGCATATTACCAATAAAAGTCAAATTAGTAAAAATTATTCGAGTCAAATAAATTTACATGAAGCTAATTGCAGTAGATCTTTTAAATTTAACAAATTTGACAACCAAAAAATTATGTCTTGCCGTTGAAGCACATTTCCATAAAATGGCGCTTTAATTTAGAGCCAACATAGTATTTTTATTACAATCAAGGCGCCAAAAAAGTAAGGTTTTCAAACCTTGGAGCATGTGAAACAAGAGTTGGCAACTTTTTCGGGAGACGAAGAAGCAGAGTCCGACGACAATCTTTCGCAGTGTGACTCAAGGACAAGCAACAGAGATGCCGACTTCGCATCTCGCCCACTTGAATAAGCCGAAGAGAAGGACGGTTGCGGCTTTACAGAGCCGGAAGAAGTCCGCGCTTTTGGTGATTTCTTTTCAGACGAGGAGGCGGACGTCACACCCGCATTGGGAATTTTTACTTGCAAAGGAGAAGAAATCGACTTTAATTTCACTGACAAATTCGCCTGGGTTAGCGGTAAAGCAATTTTCGAGCGCGACAAAATGTTTGGACGCTTTCCACTCTTTGTCGGCGTCGAGTTGTTGGAAAAAGAAGCGCCTTCAGTCTTCGATAAAACGCTGTTTAATGTGGGTAGTACCATTGGCTCCTCCTTCTTTGCTCCAACCGCTTTTCCATCGACTGCTGTTGAAGGAGAATCTTCACGCTTCGGCCATTTCTTGGTGCCATTAATAGAAGTCGGCGACTTTGACAACGCCGTAGAAGAATTGCGTTTTCGTTTTTGGGGCCTAAATTACAGGAAAATGTTGAATTTAGGTTTAAAAATTAGAAAAAAAATACAAACACGATTATATTAAACACTGCTGTTATTAAAATCCGTTTTGAATTCGACGCTATAATTTTCAATAAGCCAAAAAAAACTGAACTTGTTTGGCGGTAACAATCAATGTAAAAAAGATTAAATATGAATTCAAAGTCAACAAATTGTTTATCGCTTTTGATTTAAATCTGCATTTTAACGCCCAAAAAAAACTTTTATTGCAGTATTGAATCCAGATTTAAATTCAAAAAACTAACCTCCTGCATTTCCATTTATAAATCATAAGTCTCAAATATCATAACTTGTACGCCATAAAAGCAGAATCTTCAAAAATTTTTTGAGAATTATAAAAGTCTGATTGCAACTCAAAAGGCCAAAAAATTCTCAAATCCATTACTTTACACAAGAAAGACGAGAGAGAAAAACCGTATATTTGGATATAGGATCTCATGACAGGCCAAAGAAGTTAATTTTAGCAAAACTGAAATCCAACTGAAATTAGTAATCGATGCAGAACAAAATTCTCTATCGAATGAGATATTTCCCAATATTACAGCATAAAAACAAAGGAAGTTCTAAGCATAAAAAATTGATGGCTCTCTTCAAGCGACATCATAAAAGTCGTCATTTTGAAGTAAGTAGTAATACCCTTCAAATTTTTCGCTATAAAGCAAACCATTCGAATGTGCATGAATTCCTACACTTTCTCGTCTTTCTCGTGTTAAAATGTGATTAATATGGTTTCAAATGCAAGGGCGCGCTTTGAGATTAATTAGGCATTAAATTTGGGATCAACTCAGCATCAAAAAAGGTCAACATACAGTATTATCAATAACTGAATTACTAAAACAAACATACAAAAGCACATAAAATTATCGTAAAAAAAACTTACGTTTCATCATTGATTTCTGAAGTCATATAATTTCTTTCTGGCTGTGCAATATCGGAGGCTTCATTCGGCGGTTGTTTCGGTTTTCGGCGCCTTCGACGCCGAATCGGTTCCACTTCCTTATCGTCGTCTTTGTTGCCGGCCGATGGTGGCCATTTGCGCCGACCTTTCGCTGTAGGACCAGAGCCGTTTTCCTGCGAAAGGTTAGCAACCGGAAACGAATCATCAGCTTTTTTGGGCGACTTTCCCGACAAGGGTTTTGGACTAAGCGAATTGATCGTAGGCTGAGGCGGTGCAAACACAGATGAATACAATGTCATCAAATGCATTTTTGGCACGTTCAAACTGACGATCAAAGTTGAGAAACGATTTAACAGTGCTAACGACAATTCATTTTGCTTCTTGACAATCGGCAGTTTTTCTTGCACCTAAAAGTTCAAAAATAAAGAATAACGGCTTATTTTACAATTAAACGAACTAAAACCCCCAATTAACAACATTATTCTTCACTTACGATTGAATGCGTCTTAAATCTTAACTAAGGAATTTGCGGTTAAGCTATGCGATTAAATAATATATTTCTATTTTTGAGTTTAACGTGAGAGCTTTAACATGGTTACAACTAACGTAATGCGCCGGACTTGATTCAGGATACAAAAAAATGAAAATAACTTGTCAGCTCTTAACTCTCAAATATTGAAATCAAAAACAAAGAATTAAAAGGGTGAATTTTGCAAAAAAAATATTTTGTTAAAGAATGTCTAAAAATTTCAAAATTTCATTATTCTATGTTGGCGGTGTCGGTTTCCCAGCCATCGCGCCACTTTTATTAAATTCCTCAAAAACATTGTTGCAGTAATTTCCCTAATTAATGGCATAAAATGAAAACTTATTCAATCTTTACTAAAAATGTAGTGAGGACAAAGTGGTCTAGACATGTATTGGAATAATGATATCGACCTTTTGATCAACTAAATGAACCGAAATGAGTTAAGTAATCCATGCCTGACTAACTAAAAAATGCGTACTCTTATAAATAATACTAAATTAAAGTGACAAAATATGTAGATATGACAATTAAACGGTATAAAAAATAAAATTTAAAACCTACCAATTTGATGGTGTGTTCCAATTTCTTCAACTGATTTTGAGCCGCAGTATTCTTCGCCTTGGCGTCCACCAAACGCTCCTCTTCGTCGTTGAATGACACTTTTTCACGATTCTCAAAATACCTTAAAAAAAGCGCATAAAAAACGCCAACAATAAAGAAAAAGACAAACTTTGCGAAATTGCAAGACAATGTTGGCGAAACAACAGGAACCAATTCCTTGGGGATTGAGCGAAATTGAGCTTCAAATTCATCGGCTTCCACGCCGATGAGTTCGGCCTTTTCCATAAACGAATTGAAGAAACGACTATTATTATGCAACATTCGAGATTTTTTATTAATCTAAAGGAAGAAAATGTATTCATATAAAACAACCAAGTAAACAAAATAATATTCAAGAAGGTCATTACATATTTTGGGCACTTAAATCTGTAATAAAAGAGGGAATCTACAAAAGAGATTTGCGAATAAATTTTAAATGACAAAAATTATGGTAGTGAACAAGTTTTAAACTGTTTTTCAAAATTGAGATTCGCCTACGGATTTCGGAGTATACTAAATTTTGATCGTTTTTAACATGTAAATTATTTATAGAAAATCACCACTGTATTATGAATTTGTAAAATAACTTTAAATAAGAACAATGATAATTAACTTATGATACTTAACATTAAATTGATTAAACATAAAAGAATTTAAATAATATTAGCCGAATACTTGAAAGCTTCTGTTTAACAGCTTCAAGCAAAAAACTGTAAAAATTGAGCCAAAGTTACTATCAACAAACCCGCAACATCTAAAATTGAGTGGTAAAATGATAGAAAAAAAGCAATTTGGTAAGTCAAATCCTTTGAATCGATTTTAAAAATGTCTGTTTGCTGCGCTATACATATGAAAACATAGGCTCCGCTACAGATCATAACAAACAAGTAATATTTTCCAATGCCAACGGGTTTTGTAATCAAAGTTCACCCAAAATTAGCATCAAAACAGCGCCAAAACATTAAACCAAAAAATTTGTGGATATAATGAAATAAACCGCTTATAATACACACGATAAAACAAATGTTTAGTTTTAAATAAAAAAAAACCACATAATAATGGCAATATATAAAAATAATGCTCACCCCCGGCGCAACAACGACAAAACTTTCGATGCGTTTCATGCGATCCAAATAGCCTTGCAATTGACTGCGACGCTTAGACTCCTGCCTCGAGCCGAGAATCAAACGATTGAACGACGACATTCGACGCATTTCTTGTTTTGTGAATTTGATGTGGCTGAAATAAAAAAATTTATACAATTATATTACAAAAGCTAAAAAAATTACGTTTCTCTTTTGCTGCGAACAACGTCGCTGTGGTTGTGGTGCTTGCAAAGCAAAAAATTGAAGTCGACATGAGCCGAAGAAGAAAAGCTATTGTGATGATCATCCGACTCAGCGTCCGTCAATAACCCAAGCCTAATAAAAAAAATAACAAATGATAAGCAAAATAAATATGGGGAAATGAAACATTTTGCCCAAAAGACTGTTGGCCGGGGAACTTTTTATAATTAATTTGAGCTGAAGTGCAAAATTTTAATTAAATTTTGTTTAAAGAGATAAAAGCAAAAGATTAAAGGCAGTGGAATCAGTATTGTAACCCTAAGCTTAAGCATAAAGCATAAAGCAGGGGCATGCAGGAAAAAATGATGGAGCCTTTATTTAATTTTGACTGTTTTAAACGGGCTTTAAATAATCTGACTCAGTTTTTAACTAAAGAGTCTGAGCCATTATTTATTTGAACAAAGCCAAAAATGATATTTGTGTTAAATAATAACACTAAGTTAAAACATGGGTTGAAAACCGATTTTAAGCTTAAAACATTTGAAACGTTGAATCAAAATTAAAGCTGAACAATATGAAAATTCTCAAAGTAAATGAAATCTAGTCGAATTTCTTGTGCTGAAATCTTTAGAATATATAAAATTGTTACAAAACGAAAATATTACAGAAAGCAGCAATTAGTCGATGCTAAGAGAAAAAATGGAATCATATAACCTTGAATAGTTGTGTAATTTAGTGTTAAAATTACAATTGACTATCAAATTAACAATTCAAGCACAAATTTTTCGAAAAGCTTTCATATAAATAGAAGAAATTTAAAAAGTAAATTCAATCAAATTTCAAACCCATAAAGAAAAAACCAACTTTTGTGCACAAGTAACGTGATAGAAATTCTTGCACAGCCCTGCCTCGCACTGAACAGTGACGCCGGTGCGCGCCTCTAACTTGCTTGTGCACGCGGCGCAGGACTTGCGGCCAAACGACCTAAAGTCCATCTCTTGCCAGCTGATCGCGGTCAGGTGGTCCGTGTCACCAAAACTAATTCCCGGCGTGTAAAGCGCACACAACAAATGCACCCAACAGCCGTTCACGTCTACAAATTTGTCAAAAACAATTCAAAAATGCTAAAAAGTTGAGAGCAAAAGGCACATACTCGCTTTCTTGAAAGCGCCCAGACGGTTGGGACAAAGCTCACAGCTAGGAACGACGTTCATCCCAAACAGACACGGCTCGCAAAACCAAGGCTCCGTAGAAGAGCTCGAGGTGACGCTAGCGTCGTCCAGCGGTTCTTCGACAGCGTAGCACGCCTCGTGCACAGCCAAACCACATCTGAAAGTTTTTTCTAATTTTATTCTTATTATTTACAAAAGAGAAAAATGAATCGTTCAAATTCAAAAACAAGTGAAACTGTCGTAAATTTATTGTTCAAAACCTTGCTAAATTTTGTGTAATAGAAAATATAATGCAAAAAATTGGCAGTATGAAAAACTTAGAGGCTTCGATAAATGCGTCAATTCAGTCGTTGGAACTCATTGTAAACCAAGGTATAAAACGAAAAAAATCTACAAAAAAAACGTACTTATCGCATTGTATAATTTTGCGGCGCCTTTCGTTACTGCTCTTGAATTCGTGCCGAAACGCTACAAATTAAGGGCTCCAACACTCGCAATTTTGGCCAGAAGAACCGGCGCCGTCCACCGACACCGCATTTTTCCCTAAAAAATAGAGTACGGATAATGACTGAATTTCATTTAAGCGCAAAAAATTGATTTTGCGGTAAATGATGAATATAATAGAATTCAAACTGATGTCATAGATTTAGAACAATAAATAGGTTAAAGTTCTGCAAAAAGCTCTTTTGGGGAATCACTAAATATTTTTTAAATAAGACAACTTCCAGCAAATGGGAAAGGGCCATTAATTGTGGAACTAAGTGAGTCTACCGGTGCTTTTATTTGAGTCCAAAATTGTTTAATTAGAAGGTTGAATACTATGAGTTGCTTGACAATTATGACTTAAAAGTATCGAAAGTCAATATTGGAAAGTTAAAATTTCACAAGTTTGACAGAGTTGGTAATTTACCAAATTTTGGAATGTAAATTCAATTAATTAGGACCCAGTTTTTAATATAGTCATTATTCTTCTTTAATTGAATAAACTGATTCGACTGTAAATTGAGATTACAACAGTTTTGTGCCTAACTATATTTTGCCTACAAATTTAAGACAAAAAAACTAAAATTTTTTATGTAGCTGTATTAGACGAAATAATTACTTTTCGTTGAAAATGAATAAAACTAAAGCAATTAGACGCAAGACAAATGTTCAATGTAACGGCGTTATTAGAAAGCAAACAAAACAGACACATAAAAAAAGCAAAACCTCTTCGTCCAAAACAATAACTTCCTCTTCGTCCTTCTCCGAGTTGTCCTCTTCAGCGTCGGTGTTTGAATCACCGGACTCACTAGAAGACTCGTCGTCCAAAGAGCCCTCATCCGTAATGCTTTCCTCTCCGCTAGCTAAACGATGCAAGTCGATTATAACCCCAGGAAAAAGGTTTTAGCAAACCTTGAAAATCTTCGTCGTCCTCATCGTCCTCCACAGCACCGGATTCGCCCTCAAAAATTGCTGCGCTCGGTTTAATTTGACGTTTTCCAGGCGCACGAGAAACTGAAATAAATAAACTATATATTATAAAAGCTTTTCCAAGCCAGATTTAAAGTATTAAAGCGGTCATTCGTCCATTTTGTGTACAGTAAAAAAAACGGTCAGCAAAACATTGTGTGCTGCAAACTCATGATCTAAAACAACAAAAAGTCTCACAACTTTACGGCCCTTAGCAAAACATAAGGTTTATACTCTAAGCAGGTGAAAACAATATCAATCAATAACCTCCTTAAAAAGTTGTTGGACCCTTTTTATCTACAGTAAGACAATAAAAGGAATCAAAGTTAGTTAAAAAAAAACTATAAAAGGAATCAAAAATACAAATTTTAGAACTAGAACTATAAAAACGTAATTTGTCATTTACCCGTAATATAACTTATTGTAGAAGAATATGCTTTTGAATCACTTCAATTCATAACGACTAAAGTCAAAAGCCTAATACAGTCTTGAAATCATATCAAATTTTATTATTTGTAAAACCGCTTCAAGCCCATAACATTGTAATATAAAAAATCAAAAAGCATTCCGTTTAAAAGTCGACTATTTATGCAAATATCATTATTATAGCATTAAAAAACGTTAGAAATTTGCTAAATTGCCTAAGCAATAATTAAAGATGTTTTTGAAAATGGACTAAAAGATACATAGCTAAAGGCAATAAGGTATTGAAAGAAAACAAACAATTATTTGTAACGTTTCAAAACCGCAAGAGTAGGCGATGAAAAAAGAGAAACGTGGTCCCCTGTGCTTGATCTGATTAAAGAATTTATACAAAATAAAGAAATATAACATAAGCCGGAACATTTTAGCCAAAAAAAATTAGTCAAACCAAACCATAAGGCTTAGCTTTATTTTTGTATAGTAAAGTCCTGTTGTCTCTGGCCAGGAAAAATATAATCTGTACCTAAGCAGTATGGGCCAACTCTTAAAAGTTAAACGAGTGGGTTAATAAAAAGCATATACAGAGGACGCACAAGGGCTTACAACTGTTAAAACCCAAACCAATATTAACACCCAAAATGATTATAATATTGCATATCCTATATACGTATCTCTTTGTAACAGGGTTAGTTAACTCCCAAACTAATAAAAAATTTTAAAATGAAAATTTTTTTTGAATTCCTTCAAAAAAATATTATATTATACGTCTTGTCTATAAAAATTCGGAAAAAGTATAAAAGCCAAAATAAATATTCAAAACGCATTTTCGCGCCATAAATAAACAAATTGGATGAAAATCAAAAAGTATAACTCACCAGCAGCTTGTAGGAAGTTGGCGCGCTCACGCTCCGACATGATCATACCTTGTCAAGACGACACGCTAAAACCCAAAAAAAAGTTAAGAAACATTGGCAAAAAATTGAAAACGGACGCAAACTTAGTTCCAAAAAAGGCTTTTTGAACTTGCAAACTCGATTTTTAAGACTAAAAAGAATAGCTTTGAGTTTAGCAATTGGTAAAGGAAAATATCCCTTTTGCCAATGCTAATAACAAAAAGAAAATGAAAGCAACACCACAAAATTGGTGGAGAAGTTAAGGGCTGAAAAGAGAGTCGGAGAGAGAAAAAAAGAAAAACCAAAAAGAAACGCATTTTCAATTTTTGAAAAATTTTTTTGTGCAATTTTTTTTCGGAGACAAAAATTGAAAAATTGCAAATTCCGTGCGGGACCCAAACAATTGTGTTTGAATTTTGAATTTCGTTTTTCTCTTTTCTTTTTTTCCAATTTTACAACAAATTTACCGTTGTTTTGTCTAGACAAAAGTGTTTTTGCAAGTGGGGTAAATTTATTGGGCGGATGTTTGAAAAGCAAAACATTTATGCTGTGATAGGGTACGTATATTTTCTCGCAGATTTAATAGTCTAAACAAATAAATAGAACAGGTTTAAAAAGAAAAACAAAACGGTTGGAAACGGTTTTGATTCAAAATATGTACAAACATCAAATTTTTATTAAAATCAAAAGGCAGCGATTCGATTATAATTGTTTTATTTGATTTTGTCAAAACATTTTTGTCATTTCGAAAGGCATTTAGTCAATTTAAACTGTGCTTTCATTGAAATCTAAAAGAATAAACTTCTTTGTTTAGGCTATAACAGCAATTTTCAGAGCAAAAATTTTGGAAGGCTCTTTGCGTGCTTTTGTCGATTAAGCTATGCCTGTTTTCAAGATTAAGTGGGTTGCTTTTGAGTTTCCAAACCACCTTCCCTGCATATTTGGGTTATGTCATGTGCGATAAAAAATTTTATTTGGGCTACGCTTTCATTTTGAACTCAAATGAAAGCCCTGATTTAAAAATTGTTTTAACTAGTACCACAGATAGGGAATACCAACAAAAACAGCACTCTAAACACACCGGAGCGTTTTGGTACTAAAAATGGAGAATGTCCTTGCTTTTATGCCACTTGTGTGAACATAAAAGCAAACACAAAAATTCCAACGAAAAAATTATTTCATTATTTGAAAAGCAAATTGTTATGCTAAATTGTTTCATTGTAAAATCCTTCTAGTTTGAAGAATATACTGTACCAAATCGGTAAAAAAAGCGGATTCCATAAGTTTTGTATTATGATTCTCAGTCAGCTAACTACTAAAAACGCAAAATTTCAAAAATGAAAATTAATATAAAGGAATATATACACTCCGTCTCAAAATTATAAACGCACCTAATTTTTTTCAAGTACGGCATGAAGGAGTTTTCCAAACAAATTTTTATGATCACAATTAAAAAGAGCACGTAAACAAAAAAGCGCAGAAGTAAAAATTGAAAATTAATATAAAGGAATATACAGAGTATCCCAAAAGTTCTGGCACAGTATTTTGAAAGCTAATTTAAGTCAACATTTTTTATTATTTTTTTTTGTTGAAATAGTCATTTTAAAGCGCGTTAAATTTCTCAACAAAGTGGTGTAATTTGTTTAATTTTAAAGTTTCTATTCAAATTCTTATAAAAGAGAGAGGCGCTATAGCCAAATTGTTGAAAATTTTCGGAAATTGCTAGAAAATGTGCCAGAAACCATTCCACAACGAAGCCCTTAAAACGTGCACTTCAAACAAAACTTTGAAAAAGTGCCAGAAACCTTTTCCCACAGTGTCCACGCCACAACGACTTTCGAAGGTGTGGAAAAAAATTCCGGTCAAAACACTTGACGAGCATTGTCCGAAATTTCCCGGAAGCGCTTAAAGGCCTAGTGTCAGCTGAAGGAGAAAATTTGAAACATTCAGTCATATTTTTTTGTACAAAATTTTCTCCGCTCTCTTTTAATGTATTATTTGTTTAATTTAATGCCAATATAAAGATGTTGTGTCTATATTTAAGTCTAACAATGGGCTAAAAACAGTAGTTTACATTTTTTGCCGAAAAAAAAAGACTTATTTACAAGGCTGCGTTTAACGAAATGTGCAAAAAAATTTTTTTTTTTATTTGCGGCGTCATTATTTCTTCTTATCAACATCTACAGAGTGCCCGTTGCATTTACGGATTAATTTTCATTATATAGTTCAACGTTATAGCCAGTGCTTGGATTTGGAGCGTTTATTGACCGCTGGAGCAAAGTGAACATTTGCCAATAAAATACGAAAAAATGAATCAAATGGCACAAAATTTTGTTTGATAATAGCTTAAACTGTTAGAAATGTCTGAGCATAAATTTTAGCAAATGGGTTCACTTCTCTCACATTTCATGGCCCAACGTTCACTTTGTTCCGAGCTGTCAATAAACGCTCCAAATCCAAGCACTGGTTAAAGCCCTATCGTGCAAATAAATAAACCAATAGGATTAGCAAAACAATAAGAATAGGGTTAAAAAAAAGCTAAATTTTATTTAAAGAAGTGAAGATTTGTCATGTTAAATGACTAAAAATATTTTCAGTCAAATCGCAAAAGTTTGCGCAAAAGCCCAAATGATCACTTGTCACTGTTAACACAAAACGACAGTGCGACAAGAGCGATAATGACTTTTAAAGCCAATCAACTAAAAGCATCAAAGCGCCGAGAAGAAGGAAATATATATAGAAAATATCAAAGAATAATTAAATTGTTTTTCATCATCCCGAAAAATTTGAAATTGGGGCAGGAAAATCGCGCTAGGACCTAATGCAGATTATATTTTAAAATTGTCGTTTTTTATGAAACAATTTCAAACAATTTTTCGAGCCATTATCTTTAACAAAGACAAAATAATCATAAATGTTAGACAAATAACAAGAAAAAAATAATAAAATTAAGCTTGAAGAAAAAAGTGAACGCATGTTTTTGTGGATTGGCCAAAACGGTAATTTTAAAAAATAAAAAAAAAATTATGCATGCGCCGATAGTCATAAAACTCGTATAATTTAATTTGTTAGTTCCCTTTTTGTGATTTTTTGATATATTGAGAAAAATTCAAAAAAATTAAATTTTTGAAAATTTTTGGGTGAACGTATGATTTTGTGGAGCAGTGTAGTATTTTCTCCAATTCAACCCCATGGAGCTCTATTATTGAATCCTTTTCTGGAAGTTATATTAGAGATTGGATTTATTTAGTAAATAATTGCTACATCATAATTAAAACTCAGGTATACATAATTGAGTAATGAATAGAAATCTGACTGTTACAAGAATGTTTATAATGATTCACTGTAATCTAATTTTAATGTCTAAATTCGATAAAAATATAAACACAAAATTAACTTTTAGCAGTATTACAGGCTAAAATTGAAAAAATGCAAAAGGATCAAACCGAAAAACCAATTTCCCATAATTTATGTTTCTTAATTAACGTTTGCTCAAGCTTCTATTCAATTTTAAACCCTTGTCCGCCTGTACTCTCTTCCGTCAGTCTGCTGAGGTCTATCCCAAATTTTTGAGGTGTAATCCAGCTACATAGGCAAACTCGGCGCCCAGTTCCATCCACGCCGCCTTGTGAAGCCTTCGATTTTTCCTCCAAATAACCTGTCCACACGTTCCAAAACGCCTGAAATTTAATTAAAGTCAATTGTGAACTTGAAAAATTTTTTTAAATTCAGTGAAGAATAAAGGTTCATTAACCCTCTCATTTTGAACAACTATTTTTTTATTCCCTAACATAAGACAACACGTTAATAGGGAAGGATAATGGGTATGGATAAGGTTGATGATCCCATCATTGGACCCTATCGATTAAAGCCATCCATAATAATCCTGCCGTATTAAAGGATGATTGAGGCTCTGCCGCAATGAGTGCCCCTCTCAATTAAAGTTTTACTATCAACAAAAACCAGTGTTCGTATAGAAATTCTTCCGGAAACTGAAGTTGTCCGGGTTGATTTAAAATATCTTTTAGAAATAGAAGATTGAGGTTTTTATATTGAAATAATAGAAGAAATACAGTGCCCCAAAAACTCGAAAAAAATAAATCTTACAGTCCACAAGGCCGGGTCCATACGGTATTGCTGGTGGCGGTTGACTGTCTCTCGGACGTAGGCGTGGAAGACGGATTTATCGTGGAAGACATTCACACAAACGTGGACGGCTAGCAATATACGTTGGCCTTGCTTTTGGAACCACTCACTCTTTTGGACGTCTTCCGGAGTGTAGTTTTGGGCGCCTTTGAAATAAGATCGCAAGTCTGGGTAGTTTTTGAAGAAGCTAAACAGTAAAGGATAATTGAGGCTCTACCGGTTCATTGCGGTAAATTTTTTTTATCTGAAAATACAATCTAAAAGAAAAAAACCAAAAAAGATGAGCAATCCCTCAAAGATTAAAGTTTAAGACGGCCAAGATTCAACCCAAAATTGTTGTTTAAATTCATTGGAAATTTTCTCCAAGGCAGCTCAACTTCATAATGACCTTTAACCATTTTTGGTTCAACAAATTTACTTTTACTCTCAATAATTTTACTTTAGCAATCTGAAATTTTTTTTATCATTAGACATCGCATTTAGCACAATTGAATTATTAATACTCAAATTTAATGCAAATTTTTCAAGCTTACCACCTAACATAAATGTAATAATATTTGAACTAACTAAAGTAATTCTGTTGTTTTGACAATCGACTGTTATTAAGCCTAAATCGTAGTAATTATTGCTTTAGATTTTCATTACTTCTATTTTCTTTATAATTTTTTTCTGAATTGTGATTAATCACTTTCTTATGATTTTTTAATTTTGTATAAAAAAGATTACTTTTTTAGAAAAATGGTTAAAATCGCTGAACTTGAAGCTAATGAAGTCTTTTCCGTCTTTGCATGGATTTTTTTCAAGTTTACTTTCGAAAAAGTACGTCCGGCTTATGTACTTTGGAGAAGATGGAAGTGAGAAAATTCTCGTTTTGTATGTTTAAATTTACTTATAATGCTTTTAAACTTAATAATTTTAGTTTTGATGAGTCGAACACTAAATTGGCCCCACAATTTACCAACTAACATGACCTGAGAAACAATGCCAAAAGGGCTGAATAGTATATCGTTTCTGTTAATACATGAATACGACATATTATAAAAACATCTATGTTGATTTATTTTAGTTTTTTAAGGATTACAGCAGTTATGAAGCCAAAAATAATTTATTATCTCTTTTTGGAAATGTTTTATTTTAAACTTTGTCACCTTTGCTCTTGTATCGTTGCCACATCACTGTTGTCCTAAAGTCTCCGAAATTGTTTTTGTTATAGGCATTCTTTGCCTAATTTATTTATACATTGAAAATTTTCTGTTTTTAACTTTCATAACTGTAGTCAATTATTGTTTTTGTTTTCTTTACAGAGTTATGTGAGCTCTTTGATCACATTTAATGTAAATATGTTTTTGCGAGTCAACTTGTATTACATTCTCTGACTAAACAAACAGTTTAACTTTCAGCTAAGCAAATTTTTTGTCACTAAAAAACTAATGCACCATCATTTGTATTTGTAATTAAACGTTTTTATACATTTAAGCTGAAAGTACGACGTTCTGAGTTGTTTTTTTGGTTGGCAATTTTATAACTGAGAAACGAAAACTTCAATGTTGGAGGATATTGAATGATAATGTATTTTACAGCTAAGATTTAAAATGTTTCCGTTATTTAAAGAATAAGAATATGGCCATCTCAAATTTATATGTAATGTTCAGTTTCTACATTTAGTAGTTTGGCAATTTTGACATACGGACACCGAACAATAAGTTTTTTGCCAAATAAGTTAAATAAATAAAAAATTCTATCAAATTAGGTAATTCAAAGATTTTAAATTGTTTGTTTTGAGCACTAAAAAAAGAAGACGCCTAAGTTTTTTTTAAAAATTAAGTTCTCCAGCTTCTCTATCGGTGATCTATTTTTAATTTACAAGTTGTATTTCTCTTGTTGAATTCTCAAAATTCTTTTTTAAATATTTGCAAAATTATTGTTTGTGTTTTGAAGAAAAAATAAAAAAAGTATTTATACAAATACGTTTTGCATGAAAACTAATTAGTTATTTTGATGTCATCGGCAAAACGGGCGTTGAGGAAAAACATTTGCCGTGAAAAGCAGACGTAATAGGCTATGAAATTATTAATATTTGACGATTAATATTTCTGCGTTTGACTTAATCATAAAAAATTTAGTTTATACTAGTCTCAACGGCGCTCAGCTTTTTAACGACAATGTCAACAGAGTAATTATTTGCTTTTGTTTTCGTTGCGTACTATTTAGTATTTTCTTTTCATTTTTATAAAAATATTACTAGTCAGTTATACACGACATTTCAGCCATATCTAAAATGCTTTCATAATCATTCAAAGACATGTGGTAGCAATGTAAACGTTTATGTTTGCTAATTATGCTTGCGCTTTACAGACAAACTTTCTGTCATAAAAGTTGTAAAAAATATTCAATTTCAAATTTTGAACAAAATATTATGTCGTAATTTTTTTGGCGTTTTGTTTTTAATGTTAAAATGTTAAATTAATGTATAATTTTTATGGTATTTGCTTTTTTTTTGTTTTCATTAGTTTTTTGGTTTTTTTTTGGTTCAGAAAAAAACGTTGATTACAGGCTACAACAGTACAATTCAAAGCTCATGATTATAACTCGTATAAATTATAACTTATTATTGAAAATTGACAGTTAGTAATAATTTATCTGAAACTTTTCTAGTTTTTTTTTAATTATTTATTTTTAAAATTTCAATATTTTAAAATCATCGATGCTCAATAGTCGTTACTTTAAAAATTACCAAAAGAAATTACTTAAAAAATAGAAATTATCTTGCAACAGTCAACCTACGACGAGCTACATGTTAGACGCAAATTGGCATGGCCGCAGGTTGGTATTTTACCACTTTTAATACGTATAAATCTTAAGCGTGTTGGCATTTGCGCAAATATTGCAACTTTAAAGTGTTGAATTATAAAATGGACATGATGAGAGTGCTATGAGTTGACCCTTTTGCGTGTTGCCACTGCTGCTAATAATTGCGTGTATAAAAACTTATCCTAAGGTTATAAGCGCATTTTTTTATAAAAAAAATTATTTAATTTTTCTGTTTGTCTGATTAACAAGTAAAATTATGGAATTCATCGATTTCTGTTTTTTTCTAACCAAATTAAAACAAATCAAATTTTTATAAATGTGTGCAAATTAATTGAGCCAATTTCTATTAAATTAGTAAATTACCTATTGCCAAACCATTTTATCGTTTTATCGACTGCCTGTGGTATTAATTCAATAAAAATTGAGGTGCAATAAGTTTTAATGCTACATTAATAAGAAACTTAATGCTAAATGTATACAATAAAGTTTTTAAGTGACTGAATGAAAGAGAAGGAGGAAAAGTAATTTCAAGCGAGCAATTTATAAAAGCGCTTAAACACGCTCTTCAATGAAATAATAAAACACAAAAATATATTGTTTAACTATGAATAAAAAACGACATTTAACAACATATGATTGTCAGAACAAGCAAGTAAAGCAGCAAAAGTAAAGACAATTTCCTCCCTCCCTTCTTGTCCTCCTCTTTATAATTAACTGACATCTATACAGACTGTCGGAGTGGAAGTAACGTATTGTTATTTGGTTTTTTTTTTGTTGCAAAAATAGCTTAAACAACGTTGGGATTAGACGTGGAGTGAAAAAGGGTGGGAGATAACGTTTAATATTTTTTAACAACGAGACAATGCGTTCGAATTGCGTTTTGGAAGAAATAATATTAACAAAAGCGAACAAAAGGGCCTAGGAGTTTTTTTCTGTATAATATTTTTATAATATTAATTTTTTTGGGAGGTAAAAAAAAAAGACTTGAAATATACGCGTTTCTTTTTTAGCATTCTCGTTGTCGTGTGCTATAAGCGCCAGCGCAAGAACGTGGAAAAAGTTTTTTCTCTCTTAAAGTTTCGAGAGACAGCTGTGCTTTATTTTTGATACATACATTTTGGAAGGACGTAGAGCAGAGAGATAAAACAATGTTTGAAAATGTTTTTTTCTTGAAATATCTCCAAAATTTTTTACTTTTTTTTTAAGATTAAATCAAGTGAAAATTTTGATCTTATTTTTGGCTTTTCTTTGTTTGAAAGCTTTATGTATTTTTGAGAATTATTTATATAATAATTGCCCAATTGCATATATTTTTATGTTTTCTAAAATGCTTAGTTCATTTTTTACTTTTTCATGCAATGAGCGTCCAGTTTTTAAGTACAGGTAATTGTTTTTAGTAAACTTTGATCGAAAATCTTTTTTTTTTTTTCATGCGGTTTCACTGTTTTTGGGAGTTGACTTAAAAGAAGTGTTTACCTTTTCCTTGGTCTTTGTGTGTTTAGGCTATTTGTCTTTGATTTTTTGAGGTTGTATTTTTCGTCTTTAAATTGAAATTTTTTTTAAATGTAGTTTTGTTAAACCTTAGACGCTCGTGCGATAGTTTTAATGGCCCTACAATGATTGTCCAAATGGTTGAAGAAAATTAAGAAGTATAGAGTTGGACCTTATTCGTGATGATTAAATGTACATTGTGCCTTCTAAATTCTTTCCTTTATTTTGTCATACCACAAACTTATTATTATTCATTTTTATGTTTAACAATGAGGTTAATTGTATTTCAACAATTGTATTGGTCAGCTTGTTTTTTTTTTCGAATTTTACATTAATAACTCTGCCAAACTTAGCTTTTTTTGAGTTTTAAGACAATGTGTTTGTTCAAAAACATTGTTTATAAAAAAATGCAATTTTCGTTTTTTGAATATTTTATATCTCAAAATTTCATTTTTTTTTGCAAAATAATTTATAGCGGAAAAATAAAAGTAGTATTACTAACGATTGCCAAGGAAGTGTAAAGAAATATTTTTTTGCAAAACATTTACATGTTAAACATATTTTTTGAAATTTAGTTTTACATTTTCTTGGCACAATTGTTGTAATTAGGCGTTGTAATGGAGTTGATAAGGTTTTTCGTTATACATTTAAACCCTTTCAATTTATTTATTGTCTGATATTATAGGATGAAAAATTGAGTTAAAAATGAGAGGGATAATGTGATATTGACAACACTTATGAAACTGTTTAATATATTAGACATAATTTTTTAAATTGGAACATTTTTTTTGTAAATAGCCGTGTTAATTATGAATTCATAGTAGATAGGATTAATTGTTTATCATATCGAAAAATCTTACATGCCATTAGTTACATGCCACACGCAAGTATTTAAATAAATATTAAGGCTAAACATCAGCAATAAGGAAAGTTTTTTTTACCTTTTAGAGTGCATTCAGCTTATATTGCTTTAGTTCACTGAAGTTATATTTCTTTCTAATATGTATTTTTATAATTAAAACGAAAGTTATGATAAATTGAAAAAAAAGGTTAACCAAGCCTTTTTTATGCTATACTTTTTAGGCCGGGTCCCAGCACCGTTTTCTGCAAATAATGAGTTGTATCAGTCTTGGTATACCTCTACTCTTCATTTTTTAAAAATATTATTCAACAGACAAGCGTTGAATTTTTTACCCGATTATTGAGTATGTTGACTTTCTAATTTTTTAATTGAATGATATAGCGGAAGCGGTTAATTGTTTGCTTTTTTAATTAGCTTCTAAATTTTGTTAGCAAATATCTTTTGCTCATTAATTTTTCTCCTTAATATTTCTATTTACACTTTAATAGAATTTTGTTTTTTTGCCTGATTGCTTCTTAACTAAAATTTGTATTTCTTTTTTGCTTTGTACAATTTATTCTTTTCCGAAAAATATTAAAAATAAGGCTGCAAAAAATAACTTTTTTTTTCAACGTCAAATTTTAAGACTATTTCAAAAAGAGACTATTTTACGAAATAAAATTTCAAAATTTTTTATTGTTTTTCAAAAATTCATGCTTAAGCACATTTTGGATTAGATGAAAAACAATACTGTTTACGGAATTTACCGATTAGCTTACATGCTTTTTGGCTCTTGAAAATCAGTCGATGAAGTATACAGAGTGGGAGTGTGGGGCAAGCATATACGTCTTTTCTTCAACAAGTTTGTTTTTCATCAACTTTGTTTTTTCTGGTTACCTCTATCTCCTTTTTTTATGTTTTATTTCTTCATGCCAAAACTATAGTTTGTTTTATTTATTCATGTACATAATTATGATTCATCATACTATGGATTATTTATTTCGTGTACTTGTTTAGTAACAGATAATTATTTTTTTTGCACTTTCTAGTTTTTAATTAGTAAGAGAACACTAGCCGTCTGATTAGTTTTTTAAGCTTTTTCATTTTTTTTGAGTTATTGATTGTTAGCAACAATTATTAATTTTGAAGATAAAAAAATATGATGAATGTTCGACTTGTGTGATGAAAATTACCAATTATTTAGGATCCATAGATCAAATTTTCTGTTAAATTCTAACAATGTTTTTAAAGCAATGTATTTTTTTGAAGGAGCCAGGTAAAAAATTTTAAGTTATTCTGTATTAGAAAAATCTTTTAAAGACATAAGTTATAAAGAAAAATTTAAAATAAATTGTAAATAGTATAATCTATTTTTTTTCAAGCAATCTTAATAATAGCTGTTTACCACAGTTTTTAGTACTTACTAAAGAAGATTTTACAAATGTTGGGTTCGTAAGTTGAATAATAACGAAGTTTATTATAACGTTTAATGGAAAATTACAATACTAGTTTTAAACTAGACTGAACTGCTTTACAACAAAAACTATGACTATTTATACTTTCCTAGGCTTTGTGCTAGAAAGTGATAGAAGGTTCTAGAAAGTTGGAGAGACAACAATATTTAACAAGAGACTAGGATATAGAAATATACAGATGTTTCCAGTAAACTCGAGAATAGATTATTATAGAATGTTCTCGAAATGGGTCATTCTTGAACATTCTAGAAAATAATAGAAACTTTCAGAATTTTTCATTTATTGTTGTTCCGTACCCAACAACAAATAATTAAACTTTATAAATATAATTAATTTATTGTATACTTCCTTGCAGTCAATTAGCTTTATTATTCTAAGAAAAAAAATCTTTAAACAAAAAGTCTACTACTAGACGAGAATGACTAATGCTTATAAGTCTTACCTTAGGGAATACTTAAATTTGCCTGATAAAACACATCAAACAATCGCATTGAGAAAATAATACATTTGACTATACAGTCTATAAAACAAAATGAGAAAGACAGTTTGAATATGATTATTGTTAAATAAGTTTTGCATACGTCGGCTTTTATGTCATGGCCAAAACTCATTATTATTTAACATTGTTTACATCATTAGAAAGAATTGGTAAACGGCGCTTGCAAACCGTAAACAACAAAATGTTGAAAATCCCAACAATTTACTTGCAATAAATTTTTTAAGCAAAAAATCGTGCAAAAAAGTGTGTTTGCATAAACCCGCAAAGGTGATAATTATTAACAGGAATTATTAAATAGACCTTTGTGACATTTTAACACTGAAATAATAGGCTGCCTTTATGCACTTTTTTCCCACTAAGCATTAGCTAAACCACATTTCAATTTTGTTTACGCAAAATGAACTACAAAATTTGAATATAAAAATATATTGTAAATATTAATTATATATTTATGTAAGGTTGCAGTTAAACATGTATATTTTTTTTGTTTTTGTATTAAGCAAATTATTAATTTATTATTTTAGCTTCTGCTATTGAAATTTATCTATATAATTTGGCCAGAACTGGCCAAATATATCTATTAATGTTTTCAACAAAATGTTTAGGCAATTGTAATATGATTATTACAGCTTTAGCATTAATGTGCATGTCTAAGTCTAAACTTGAGACTGAATCTAACCTTAACGTTGAATTTATGCTTAAAATTTTGCTCCAGCTTAAGCCTAAGCCCAATTTATAGGGCACCCATTTTCCTTCCTTCTGAATCTTCCCCTTGACGTGCAGACGATGTGAAACAGCTTGCATAGTGATGTTTAAGGAAAACGCTAACTGTTTTTGCGTCTGAGCCGCATCTTCATCCAGCAGAGCCTGAAGTTCTTCGTCTTCGAACTTTTTTGGGGGTCCTTCTCGATCCTTATCGTTGACGTCGAAATCACCCGAGTTAAAGCGCTAAAACCATTCACGGCAGGTTCTTTCAGACGGAGTATCATTGCCATAAGCTTCCACGATCATTTGATGAGCCTCGGAAGCTTTTTTCTTTAGATGAAATAGGAAAAGTAACGCTTCCCGCAAATGACGTTTTTGAGGCACAAAAGTTGACATCTTTAAAGCTAAAAATTAGGTCTTCTATAAGGTTATACAGGAAGAATAAAACATGAATAGATAGCATTTTTAACGTAGAAAACGATGAGAAAAATCGCAATGCATACAAATTTATTTATTTATGCATAATATATTAAATACAAAAACGGCGGAAACTTATTTGCACACCTAATATAAATATAAGAAATTCATCAAATGTTTTAATTAACTCTCACCCATGCCAGTTTACAAGGTTAACCCACGCTTTTTTGCTAAGCTTAATTGTTGTATTTCACATAAAGTTTTTTTTATTATTGTCAATAGCCCAAATTTGTCTCTAATTTCTTTTTTTTTCAAACGGGATTTCAAAACATGAATCTTCAAATTTATTCTGAGAGATTCACTGAGCGCCCAGCCCCACCACATAAAAATGTTTTGGAATTGTATGATATTTGGATAGCATTATTTTAAAGAGTTTAATGAACTTTGATTACCACAAATTTTGTAATTGTTGTTTTTGCTTTATTTTTATATTTTCACTGACTCCTTTTTTTTTGGCTTTTTCTTAATTTTGTTGAGGATTTTAAAAAAGAAACCGTCCGCTATTTGAAACATTTTTTCTAGGCTGTTTTTAGTGTGGCATTAGCTGAAGCTCCGCCTCACGTTTTTTATTTGCGTCTTTTTTATCGAAACAGTTTTCCTCTCTGTTGTTGTGCTGATTCAGTTTTTTTTTCTTTAATTTATTTAACTTTATTCTATAATATTGGCAGCTTTTTGTTTAGTTTATGTTTTGTTTGTGCTACATTTACATTGAACTTTATTTGCGTCTACAATTTTCAGTTTTGCGTCCATTTTCCAAACCAAAAACTCTTTGTGTTCAGTTTGTTCACAATGAAAATAAAAATTGCGTCCAAATTTTTAACGAATTTTAACGAAAAACGTGAAAAAAATTCAAAGCATTCGTATCATTGCAGACTTATCGGCTCCAACATTTTGGCTTTAACATATTTCTGCGCCTATTTTGATTTTACATACAGTTTTTGTGTCGATGTTTCGCTTTCAGCTTTGTTTTTCGTTTTTGTATTATTCAAAATGCCTTTTGTATGTTTAGCTGTCTAAACAAATGATTTATTAAATCGTTGTTTTTTAGCACAAAATATAAAATTTATTTTTGAATTCTTTTTCAAATTTGAAAAAAAAACGAACACCGCTGAATCATCTATTAGTGAAAATTTGTTTTTGAGCACAAAGATGGTGAGATTTTTAAAGAATATTATGCTTTGATTGAATTTTTGAGGAAAAATTTTTGCTTTCATAAATTTTTGCAAAAACGAATTGTTAGAAAAAAAAATCTTTTCTTTTGGATTTTTGATCAAAAATCAAAAACAGTGCAATGATTGATTTGAAATTATGGGGAGAAAGTTTAGAATTTGTAATACAAAGTCATTTCAATTTTTCTTTTTTCTGCTTTTTTTTTGTTTTTTTTATGGTACTGTGATCTATATTCGGGCTACGGTCAGGATATTTCACAATACTGTTGTGCGCCTAATGCTTTAGGGCTCAAGGAAGATTCATAGATAATTCAAAAAAAATTTCAATTTTAATCACTTAGTAAAAATTCGAAGATTCGGCTTTGTTTAAATGTATGAAATCACATCGTGGCTTAACCGCTCAAACTCCACTTGTTTTCTAAGTATTTTTGGGTTAAAGCACTAAAACAAAACGTAAAATTTTTCATTTTTTCCATGCATTATAGAAATGACTGCTCATCTTTTCTTTCAACTTTTTCTTTGTCCGTTCGCGGACTGCGGTGTCTTGAACTGTAAAACTGATAAATCCAAGTCAAAGCCAATGTTTACTAGATATTGTTTTGGTTAGGTTATTGACAACCGTGTAAATCAAGTCGTTACACAACATAACCATTTATTATTTTCGATTTGTTCTAAGTTCTAATGTAAATTTTTTTTTTTCGACTTTGGCAATTTTTTCCACATTTGTAATATAAATTAGCAAAAATAAATATGCTTTAAAAACAATTATGTACAATTGTTAGTTTTAAATGACTTAGGCTTACGCCTTATGCGTTACTTCATAAAATGAGTATAATAAAAGCCTTAATTGTTGGAAAGCGTTTAATTTTTGGAGGCCTTGTTTCTTGCAATTAAATAAAAACGCTGTTTTTCAATTTATTATATGTGAATTTATTTTTCAATTACTATTAATTAAATGGGGGGGGGGAATTATGTCGTAAAGGTTGGTCTTCTTTTTTTTCAATAACCAACAAAACTCACTTATTCGTTTTGTGAATTGTCAGTAATTTGGCAATATTTAATACCTTACGCTTTAATTACAATAAAGTTACCCGCTCGAGGTTTCTGTTATTTGGCTATTAAAAATTATGCTTAAGCTCAGGTTTAAACTTAGCTTTCAAGGACATACATTATTTTTTACATTATTTAAGAGATTGATTATGCTTTTCATGTTGTTTGTCAACAATTTGTTTATCCAAAATCATTAAATGTATGTCTTATTAACTTGCTTTTTGCCAATTGTTAATCGAATAATTCTTTTCTTGATAAGCTTCTCTCCTTGTTTATACATTCTACAAGGCCAAAGGTTTTATTCTTTTAGTTTGTCGCGAAATCTTCATTAAATATTCATAAATTTGGAATATTTTTTTTTCTCGTTAAAAAATATATTTTTTTGCTGTTGTAAAAGCAAAAGCTTAATTTTTTTATTCTTTTCAATTTATTCCCTTTTACTTTTTCATTTATAACCAACAATGCTGTGCTTTATCGTTTTCGTGGGCAAAAGAGGCTCATTGTTATTCGTTAAAGTCGTCATATAATAATTTTATTTCGCAAGCAAAAAATGAAAGAGTTTTTTTTTTATTCGACAAAAAAATGAGTCTTTGGCAAAAACTCATTTTTTGTGTGTTTTCTTCGAAATCCATACTCCCGTTATGGGAAACGTTCAAATGTCCTCGAATAAAACTTGACAGAACAATATTTATTGTAACTCAATGTATTAGTCCAGCTTTAAATAATTTAGACAAAAAGCTAGAGGACGTTATTTTTGTATTAAAATTGTTATTTTCGGGTTACTGTATCCTTTTCGGTTTGTACTTATTAAAAACTAATAATTTAAAATTTTCTAAGCTCAATTTTTTTTTTTTTTTTTTTTGAGAAGGTAGTGCCCATTATTAGGCCACGAGGCTCAATGGGTAAGGCAATTACAGGTTTAGAAAGTTGCTTTTTGTAACTTTCAATATAACAGAATGTCTTCAGTTTTATTTGCTTCACAAACATTTTTTTTATAGAAACCCCTATTTTCAATTGTTGTAGTGTTTTCAAGATACTAGTTTACTTTGGTTATTATTACGCTTGCTCATATTAAGTTAGCCTAAGTTGTATAATTTTTTTTAGTATATTATTAAATTAATGTTAATGAAGACTCTTCATTTTTCTTACAGTACCGGTTGATAATGCCAGTATAAGGTTTAATTTTCAAATAATAAGAAAACTAAATTATTTTAATCGAGTTGCTTATAATTACGCATAGGGCAGTTGTATCTTTTTTTTTAGGTCGATTGGCACGTCTCAGATTTTTTAGCATAATGTATTTATTGTTTGAAAGCCAAAGGGGCTTAATTCATGACCCTCCTATCCATCTCAAATTTTAAATTTTTTAACAAATCATATAAGATCATCATTTCTCATAAAAATTATTTAAGGAAGATAAAAAAAAAAGCATTTTCTAACTCGTAGGCCATACCTACCCATTTTTATAGTGATAATAAAGGAAATGCTCTGATGTTTGAGGTTTTAGTTTTTGAAGTCTCCAGCATACATGATTTTATATTTAAGCTCATACGTGTTCATTTATTTTTTTCTAACTTAACCATTGTTGTACTGACCATATTCATGGGCCTTATTTATATTGGTAATTGTTATAAAAGTTAAATATTTAAGCTTAAGACAGAGGTCCTAAGCCTCAGTATAAGACTTATTTTCAGATTGTCAGCTTTATCCTAACTCAAAATTTTGCACTGTTCAAATATTATTAATGTTTAAAATGTTTGAAATTATTATTATGTTTGAAACAACTGCACTTGCATCCGGTTTAAGCATATTACTTGACTTACGTGCTTTTTAGTGGTATTTAGTAATTATACGCTGCTTAATAAGCATTTAAATTATTTTATGATTTTTGTGAATGCTTGCATTTGCATTGTTATAAAACTGCTTATTATTATTTAAATTTTTGTCGTATTTTATGCTTTTCATTTCATCCAAGTACAATGCGTATATTTAGTATTTGTGTAGTAAAACTTCTTCACATGTTTTTTTGAAATAAATGTGTTATTCTTTTGCTAATGTTCAATTTTAAATTTTATGTAGATTATTTAACAACAGTCTATGATACTTAAAAAAATTATATCGTTAAGATTATGTGTGAAGAGGTGAGCTAATAACTTTAATGAGAAAAATGTGCATTTCTTTTCGTTTTATTTTTTTTACCAGTTATGTTTCATACCATAACCGTCATAATACTAGCATGAGAATATGATATATAATAAGTTAATTAAATAATTTTGTCTTATTTTAGGTAGTGTAGCGTAATGCGTTATAGAGGTATTTATGGCCGAATTAATAGCAACAATTTCTTGAAGAACCATTATTATTTTTAATTTTTCAAAATTCTCCTAATTTTTATTTTTGCGCCATTATTTAGTTTTTGCGATTAATTTGTTGTAGGCGGGTGATTCATTATTTGTTACAACGGTGGATTTGCTTATTGCGGAATTTGTGACTTAGCTTTTAAATATTATCAGGTAACTTATTTTTACGGAATTGGATAATAAATGAAGTTTTATACATTTGCATCATGAATTATTTATAACTTACCTTCTTGACAAAGTGGAAATTCTGGCTTCTGTTTAGTTTTTAAACAAATTGATTTAAAATTTTAGCTCAAATGGTCACTACACATCAATTATCATCTATTATTTTAAATGTTGGCTGTGCTACACTCACTTCAGTCCTATATAATCAGTTAGTTGCTTCTTCGTCAAGTCATTGGGCATCAGCCGAAATTTGTCCATCATCCGCTTCTGGTCATACGATAAGGTTGCTTTCCTTTTTATGCTTTGCGTTTATGTTCTACAGCAGAATTATTTTAAACGTTAGGGCGTAATGCCAAAATATTTTGAGAAATTGAACGTTTCTAATAATTATTTAAATTTGCTAAAAATAATATATGCTTTAATTTAAGCCTTGCAACTGGCGATGAAACTAGTTCATCTGATTCCGCAACCCCATCAACGTCATCCGGTTCCGGTTCCGGCAACACCAACTTAAATTCTGTTCAAACGAGTAATAATGTGCGGGACACCACTCATTCACATGAAATATCTTCTGCCAATTTGAATCAAATATATGATAGTAATCTGCTCAAGCCCGCCAAAATTTGCCCCGACTTTAAAGACGATGAAAATCAAAGCTCCTGTTGTCGCTCACAGATTACGCAAGGCGCCTATTATTGTTGTACAGAAGAGCACCACGCCCAATTACAATGGGAGTTGGACAAAGAAGAGTGGAGAGAATTTATTCAAAGGTTAGACTTTTTTTCTAAAAAACATTTGGTTTATGTTTCACCAATTTGTTGGAAATTTTAAAAATTTTATTAATTTATTAAAAATTTAGAAAATATAGCACAAAACCAAAAAGTTGAACTTTTTTTTAAATTTTTCAAAAGAATTTTGAATTTTTTCTAAGCCAATTTTCGTGGAAAGATTTTTTAATTTTCACCAATAAATAGAGATAGCAATAACAAAAACTATATTATAAGTTTTTGTTTGTCTGATTATCTGTACAATATTTTTTACATGGAAATGTGAAAATGATTACAAAATTTGCAAACGCCTGCAAATTTGATTGTCTTAAATTACTCACTGCCGTTAAATTTATCTTTGAAACCTTTTGAGTAAAAATATAAAAAATGACTGTAGTTTTATTCGTATTTTAAATCCTAAAGAAACGTTTATAGCTTAAAAAGTAAACTAGTATACCAGCCCCCTTATTACAAAATGATCCTAAACTGTAACTGTCAGGGTGTGTTAAGACTATTTTTTTTGTTTTATTAAATCGAGGTTTACATTAAATCTAAACTTAAATTTGAGTTTTTAGTAGAAAAAATGGTTTTAATGTGCTTAGACTTAGTGAATCTATCTGAAACTTATTATGATATTTTGCTTTTAGATCGTATTAAGTTGGTTTAACTCACTTTTTCCTAAATTTTTTGCAATAAAACAAAGCTTTTTTTGCTCAAGCTTTTAAAATTGTGCGCTTAAAAAAGTAAAGTGCCTAATTGAAATTTATGTAAATAAAAATTTTCTTTTGCTGAAATTTGATTCCAAAAAACTAAGACAATTTAAAAAAAATTCTTAAATTTTTTTTTCAAGAAAACTTAAAAAATATTAAATATGCAAACTGGAAGTACTGTAATGATTGCAATTCCACCGTTTTATTGAAGTTTTAAAATTAATAATGTTTGGGTCTATTTGAAAATATTTGTATGTGCACTAATAAACAGGAATTTGCCCAAGTTGGCAATAAAACTTGGTTATCAAAAAAGATTGATAATTTGAGACTAATATTAATCAAACTTTTTTAATCGACCCTGGTAGCCTGGAAAGCAATCCCAAATCCATCCGGTGAAAGAATATTAAACAGATTGTCTAAGAATTTATTTGAATTAGAAAAAAGCTACTTAACTAGCAAAGTAAAGATCTTTGGTTTTGGAAATGAAATTTAATCACCGCTCATCTTTAATTTGGGCCGATTTTTACAAAACCAAACATGAATATCAATAGCTAAAGCGGCTGGGACTTTGGGTCGGTTTTTTTTCAAAGAGTCTACGACAGTAATTAATTTTATTCTTTTAAATTTGCGGGCTTTGAAATTTTGTGATAATTTTAAATTTGCACTTGGCAAAATGTTCAATTAAAAAAAAATCACCCAAACACTACGTTGTATACGTGCACATGTATTTTTTTTGTTATCAAAATTCATTGTAATTCGAATATTTTTTTTCAGTAAAACTTATTATTTGTTATATTTGAGTTTGAGCTGTAATTAAATTGCTATAAATTATAAAACATAAACATTTTGTTTTATAAACTACTTTGCAGTTACCTAATTACTAAAGGGCTGCTATAAGAAGATAAGAAATAAAAATAAGATAAAATTTTCTCCATATAGATATTGCATATAGTATATTGTCAAAGCCAAACTATATGAATGCTCAAAATGCAATAAATAAAAAAAAATTTTTGAAAAGAGATACATTTTTTGTCGCAGGGCCAATGTGCTATACAATGAACACTAAACTATAACAATAGCAACAACAACAAGACAAATAAAATAACAACAAAACAACAGAAATGTGTAAATTAAATTTACCCATTAGGAATTTTTTTAACAACAATGAAAAAATGAGGCATTAGAGCCGAGAGTAACGAGAAGAACTTTTTGTGAGATATGGCGGTTCAATATGGCGGTTGGATAAAAAATGTCGCACTCTTTTTCTTGTTTTAACTGTTAGCTTAAAGTAACTGATGAGCGCCGACAAAATGAAAGTAATAAAAACAAAGAAAAGAAAAAGTCCCATGTGGAGAACACAACCAGAAAAAAAAACGTTGTGGAATTTCATGCGAAAACTGAATGCGTGGCAATCTTGGGTCCATTCCCACTGACTTTCCTCTATTTTTTGCTCTCCCTTATAACATTAACATGTTTTTGACATTCGTTTGTCATCAGCTTATTTTGGTTGTTGCCTTCCCCTCACCCTTTCCCAGCTTTACTGTTGTTATTGCGTTTCTTGTTATATGGACAAGTTAAAAAAATTTATTTTTCAAAAAAAAAAAAAATCTCGACACGAAAAAAATAGAAAATGAATTTTTTTTTTCTACGTTTACATTTTTTCAACAAAATAAATTTTTTCCACACAGCATAAACAGCCAAAAAATTTTGTTATTGTTAAGGGATTTGTCTCTCCTCAATTTTCTAAATTAAAACATCACTCTTTTAGTTTCGCCTGAAATTAAGGGAGATATTTTATTTTAGTATTGGAAAAAAAGAAAACCATCGGCTGAAGGGGTCGGTAATTCGTCGAATAGTTTCAATTTTTTGCTTATTGAAGCTTTATGTTTGTACCGATCGAGTAGTGAAAAAGCCCCTAAGACAAAAAAGGCTCTCAACCAACAAAAGATTCATAGATAATGGGAGCAAGCAGCACGTATAGTGAAAACAATGTGCACGAATATAATTAATAATTAGAAAACCAAAAATATTATAACGGCCTAACGTTTGAAACCATAAATAAGGTGACAAATACAGTACATTTAATGGCACATCATCTTTCCGTTGAACAAGATTTTCAAAAAATATGAATATATAATAAGAAAATTTACCAACTTTTTTGCCCTAAAATGAAAAAAGTTC